>WJEZ01001075.1:0-20118 GCA_009869925.1 Thalassaphorura encarpata | reverse complement strand
TGAGATACATTAGAGCGACGACGGGGATTTGGCTCGGTGCGCTACAATAAACACTATTACGTCTTTTCCTGTGCTTGTGCTATACGACAAGATTCTTTAGATATCACAGTCATTGCCATCTCCATTCCCATTGTAGTATTTGAGAGACATCGACCCATTTGTATTTAAATGTCCTGTCCTTTACTAAGGAAGATCTCTTTCAAAATAGTGCGTGCACGTGCGTATTCAACGTTCAACACATTCATTTCATTCCCAAGTACTAAGTCATCATTTGAGTTGACGAAATCAATTACAACATGCTCTGTTCAATGCAAAGACATACAATGAAATCAACCAGACTAGACCGCTGCTAAAAATTAACTTTTCATCTCTGTCAGGCAATAAGATGCGTGCGTACCTAAAAAATATTCAATAAGAATCCCACGCAATGCCGACAGTCGCACATCGCACTGGAACTGGAGCTGGAATATAATAAACTCAACCTGCCTGATGGTTTGGTTTATTTATGCGTTTTTATCCCCTGTTATGAATTTTGAGGACCATGCTCCCATTCTGGTAGAAAATTACTTGGCACAGCACATTTCATATTTATTGCACCTTGTAGCCTAGCTTCAGGGTCATTAAAATTTGAAAACCTCATAATGCAATCTTACTAACCTATCCATGTAGGGTTCATACGTGTACGTGTAAAGGGTGCAATCATATTTCACGCCAATTTTAATAGGAATTGACACTTGTACGGACAAGGGGAGTTTTTAAATAGATACTACTATAGAGATACACCATTTTTGAATGCACACAAATGGGTATACCACCAAGGGACGTTCCCTCGTCGCTCTCAGTCTCAGACGTTATAAATGATTCAGAATTAAATTTTAAATAGGGACGACTGATTCAGTCTGAAAAGCTAATAATGTTCCTGTCGCAGCGGAGGAACAGATGACTTATTCGCACACATTTATCAACTCTACCATTGCTCGACTGACTGACTACTCTGTCCAAAGTGCTGTTATCATTCATTACTCTTAATTTAAAAAAAACTAAGAATGACTACAAATTGAATTCTGACTCTGCTTTCCTTAACTATGGCTGTGATCTCCTGTCTCCTTCTAGTAATTCACATCACAGTTTACGTTAGCACTCTGTTAACATTACACAGACAGACTTTAACATGACAAGAGATGAACGTGAACGTGAAAGATGAAAAAAATTCAAACACCGAGGCCGAGGCACCCAATACTTCACTCCAATGCAGTTCTTATGCAATATTTTGTGTTTTTTTCTTACATCACACATGCAAGGCAAAAGGATTTTTCTTCTAGGTCATTAACCGGTAAAATTACATAAAAAAGGATGGAATGCCACAATGCCAGTACTAGAACTTTCCAAAATTCTAACAAATTAAATTTAGATATTTTCATACGACATGTAAGCAAATCCTACGTAATACCACCATTTCCATATCCATTACAATAATTAAACATTAAGAAATCTCAGAGTATCTCCTCTAACATTAAAGCCAAGCGTAGTTGAGTAATTAAGTTTGTAATCCTTTCGCATGCGAGGAGAATAGGGGACATAAAAATAGTCAATTGGATATTTTACGCATACCACGAACAACGACACTCAACTCAGATTTTCTGCGCCCGTTTAAGTTTTAATGGGCCAAGTTGCCTCATGCACTTAAAACGGTTAACACGAAAATAGGGTGATAGACTGAGTCTTCGTCGTCACAAGTGCCTTGGCTGCCTGTCTAAAAAACATAACACAACGCAACTGGGGGAAGGGTCGTCGTCGTGTTGTAAAAAGTTATGGTAATTTAAAAAAGCGGAAGCAAAGGGATACCCCTAAGTTTTATGTAACACTCGCATCCCTTTTCATTATCTAAAAACATTTAGGATCCGGATCCTTCCAACAGATGCGTCGTTTTACTACACTTGCACTGCACTGCACTGCACTGCTACAAAAAATTACACAATAAGTTTGAGGGTCATGTCTCACGTCGTGTCACGTCACGTCACGTGAAAAACAATAGCTCAGTCAGCTACAGCTACAGCTAGGACCAATAATTCTACCCTTGTAGGGTAGAGACAAGGAATCATAACAATCTGTCGAATCTGTCCCCTTAAGTGTGCCTACCGTGCCGTGCCTCTTGTCGACACTAAATATACAAAAGTCAATATTGACGCCTGGCCAGGCCAACCGTGTAGCTTGGGCTATGGACTTGCCTTGCCTTCTAGGGAAAATGATCTTGAAAGGTTGTTCCTCCCCATCGTGGCAATGTCAACAAAGACGTCATTGTACCCAACAGTGTACCATACGCCCTCATATACGAATATGTTGGACAATTCAATTCAAAAATAGAACTTTCTACCCTGCTGCAGAGATCAATTAACCAAAAATGTTTACTAAAATTTCACCTACATATTAGTCGAAATTAAGACGAAGAGTCGTCATTCCATCTAATTACCCATTGTTTACAAATGTATATTTAATATAGCAATGTTGAGTGGTGAATATCACTTTCATTAAGGCGGAAATATCAAAGACTCAGACGTAAAGTCTTCTTTGTTTCAACAATGGAAAAATAAATAAACCTCAACAATGTGACACAAAAATTAAAAGTGTAGAGAAAGGAAACAAACGCCACGCTTGGGAAAGTTAGTCAAAGAAATGTCAAATTTAAAATTTGACAATTTTTAGTTCCTTTGAAATGAATTTTTGTTATTCTAAATTCAGGATCCGAAATTAAAGCATGGAACGTTCCAGTCCCAGTGAAGCATGGGCTGAATATTAAACTCATCTCAGAAAAACTACGAACGTGCGTAGCTACAATTCCCTAACGATTAGTCATTTACCGTAAGAACCATAAGGTACTGACTTGGACTTGAGTTAGATGATAAATTACTTACATATGTATTGTGTCTCATTTATCGTTTCTTTTGCATTCCGTTTACTAAACCTTTTAGTTTTTTAAGCACCATTCGCTTTTTTTGCAATTGTAACTTACATAAGGTACTTGAACATGAATTTGTTCCGTTTACTCAGAATTTAACCAGTATTGTAAGTTTATGGCTTGGATTTTTTACCTAAATCAACCAAACGGTGGTCGGCATTGTTCAATCATATCCTCTTTTTGTGCCTGCACTGCACCCTTCCGCCTTTTGCCTTTTTACAAGTGCAATTTGTTCTTACAATCAAAAACTCGACTCAGGTTTCTTGGAAAATTAACTACTTGGCATTATACTATTAAAATGGTGCTGTAAAATGTAAAATGTAAACGATCTCCCTGTCATTTCAAGGCAGCCATGCGAAGATGTGAAGCTATTGCAAACTCATCACTCATCTCAATCTCAATCTCAACGACAGACTGAGGTTTTTTGCAGCAGCAATGATGAACCTAACAATAATTTGAAGATTGAAGCTGAGCTGACAATAGCTTAGCAATCTCTTAGGCAGAGTTTAAAAATAATACCTTCAACAATACAAATCTTCAAGTTAAGGATGAATAGGCACATTCTTAATAAATCTTCATCTTGCAAAGATGAAGACAGGATGCACTAAATATGCCCAACTGTAGTGAAATTGCTAACCTATATACCTTAACAGTTTAACTGAATCGGTCAATAGTTTAAATTTAGTTTAAATCATATGTCGAAATGCATTTCCGCTACCTAGTACCAAAATCTCAAGACTCAAGAGCCAAAGTTGACACAGTTTCTCCTAAAATTTTCCTGAACTTTTGCGGTTTAAGGTTACTAGTTAGAAAATATCACCCAAGGACAGTTTCAACGAATGAACGTGTCATGCTTGGCGTGCACAGGATGTCAAATATATGTCAATTCCAAAATTCCACATGATTACACGCAAAACGAAGACATTATTTTTCAACGACGACGTCTATGCCTGGCCTGTACAAAGTACCCGAATAAGCTGTCTGAGTAGAATTCTGTGAGAAAAATAATAAGGATTGCGGCTCAGTCGCCACAATTTCATGAGGGAATAAAATATATGTATAAAAAGTACACAGCTCATTTATTTCTCTGTTCTGCGGTGAGATGCAGTGGCACACTTTTGTTAGCAAAGCAAGTTACAAAGTACAACGAACGAACGATGTCGTTTCCATTGTTGTAGCAATAGCAATAGCAAGGAGAACAGTTATTATGCTCGATGATGTAAGCTGAGCTAAACCAAGCCTTAGCTGTTTAGCTTAGGCTTTGACTTAAGAAGAATTCATCCTGCCGGCTGAGAATTACCCCTTGGGGCAATTTCCGCCAACTCACACGAGAAAAACTCACAGAGAAGACCAGCCATGATGATGAGGGCATTGCATTGTCTACTGTCATTGTCAGTCTTAAGCTAAGCTAAAGCATAAGGCAAATACTGTCTGCAGTCGTATACCTACACTAGGAACTTCTTGCCTTTGCCTCGGTTGGTTATAATAAATCTACGCCCGGGCAATCCAACAATCCAAGCTCAGGCTATGCTATATGCTATGCCCAAATCTTTTGCTATATATCCTATACTGTAAAACTAGTTGCATCCTGAAGAGTATGCAGAAAACGGATAAAAAATGGCGTTACATTAGGCAATTGTTGATTGTATGCAAGAAAATGAATTCAACAATACAGCCCTGTTTCTTTTTCATTCCTATTTCCTATTCCCGGTTGCTGTTGCTAAGCTTAATTTATTTAGTCTGTCATTTAATTTAATTAGTAGGGCAATTAAGGAAGCAGAATTTAATGTGCTAATTAGCCAAGACCCATGCTTAAAAAATGCATTTGAGTTGTGTCATTGTCATTTTACTTAAAATCCTTCATTTTTAATTGTTGGGTCTAAAAACTAAAACTGAGTCATTTGGCTCGTGGGCCTTGACTTTTCCATTTTTCTTTGTAACGCTCAAATTATAAATTATAAAGTAAAAAGTACCAATGAACGAATTAAAAAAACATGCAGGCAGACGTAGAAGTAAGTTCATTAAGTTTTACCATGAACTCGAACTTTATTTTCATTTCCTCTCTTCTCTTTCATAGTTTCAACCTGAAGGCGTTATTTTTATTTTTACTCTGTCTGCCCGTGCTTATGCTTGTGCTTAGTCAGATCATCCAAACTCAATTTATATTCCAGAAGTGTAGTTTCTTTGCGTTAATTAATGCGGCAGTCGAGTCTCGAGTGCAGCAGCAGCAGCAGCCTGGGCATTGAAACAGCAGCATGCATAATTCCCTCAAGGGGAATTCTGACACCAAATTTACATGCCGCAGCATCAAATGAAGGGGATGCAGTTGTAGTTGCTGGCAACTGGCAATAGACGCGGGATCAATGATTTTGATTGCAAAATTATTCAGTCAAATGGGGGAAAATATCAATAGCACCATCATCCCTTGGCGATAGTCATAACATCAAGATTATATTTCCTCTTCTTAGCTCACCTTAGCCGGAAGAATAGATTCCATTAGGAACACTCTTGCGCAACTCACCGAAAAATATCAATTATTTGCTTGAATTCGTAAAAAGTCGATACAATAATCTACAAAACCTACCCAATAATTCAACAATTTTACCTAAACCTAAAAATAACCTAAAATTGATTCAAAATCCTAGGAATTCTTGGGTGAATAAGGCAAGTCGTTACCCAAAATTCAACAAACGAATTGGCCATAGCCGTAGAAATTCAATGCAGCAAAACTAAAGGCAAAGGATAGCCATAAGCAAAGCATCATGTTCCACTAGCGTAGTACATTGTTGGCTAGGCTGGGCTTCCTAATTCAGCGAGACCCAATCTAATCGCTTTACACATTTACACTCCATACGGTCAACAATGGAAAGATCACCGTTTGTTTACACCCAGGGTAAGGGCATGGACAGGAATGAAATAAAATTCAAAGAAATTATTTGCTGCACCGTACATGCTCGTTGCATTATTAACACGTGCAGTTAAATTCGTCGTTGTTAGGTTAAATCCATGGGTATAGCAAATTCTTATTTCCTTTTATTGCTTTTGCAGTGAAATGCAATGCATGTGCATAGTGCATTGTATCATAAATTCTGCCTACCCTAAAACTTTGACTTTTGGTTACAATAACTTCAGTTCCAAAACTTTGGCACCCCATTATCTAACAAATGCTTTTTCTTCATCTCTTCCTGGGTCGGATATTCGGATCAGCTCATAAATAATTCTTTCTTCTAGCTCAGACCCAAGTGTGAGTGAATCATTCAGGCTCACGTTCGTTTATTCTGCCTACCCTAAAACTTTGACTTTTGGTTACAATAACTTCAGTTCCAAAACTTTGGCACCCCATTATCTAACAAATGCTTTTTCTTCATCTCTTCCTGGATCGGATATTCGGATCAGGTCATAAATAATTCTTTCTTCTAGCTCAGACCAAGTGTGAGTGAATCATTCAGGCTCACGTTCGTTTAAGTAATCCTAATCTGCTACTTGTATGCGCTCGTGAAGTACTGGATCAGGATCTGGGGTCCGGNGCGCTCGTGAAGTACTGGATCAGGATCTGGGGTCCGGGACCCAGATCAGTTCCCTATACAACTCGATATGACATACCGTGACACTCTCAAACATGACAACGTACAACACCCTTCTACTACTACTACTACTCCAGATAGATAAGGAAATCCCAATAGTCTGGAATTTGAACATGCGTAAAGCGTAAGAGATTACACCACCAAGAGTATTATGACGCTTTAGCTTGGCTTGACTTGGCTTGGTGACATTACTCATCCTACTAGGATCGACAGGAATGCATACAAGTCAACTTCCGCAGTGCTAACGCTCACTACAGTTTAAAAATAATTCAGATCAATACCGAACGACTTTTGTCTTGAGTTCAGTTGACATTTTAGTTGACGTAGAACAAGTCGTTAACCTTTAATTAGTCGGAAAGTCTAATGCAATGCAAATGTTTGGCGGGCCATTGGCTTTAACCAAAGAAAACCTAAATGGAATGGGTTAAACAAATTTCTGGCTATGGAAAATTATGAAATCTAAGGGTAGAATCATTAGATTTACTGTCAAGTCAGAACAATAATTCCGCTGACCCCTTGTGCCTGTGTATTAAAATTAAAATTCATTTTGCTATAGAAAAATCAGCTGAGTGAGTCTGTCCGGAAGTTTATATTTATGTACCGTAGAAGCATACAGAACAAACAAAACTACACATCCATATTCAAATGGGCGTGGTCATTGTCATTCTATGCAGGCAAGGCATGCATGGCATGGCCCTTGTCCGTTTGGGCTGTCTGTCTGTCTGTTCCGGCTTATGACCTTTCCCTTGCCATTACCATTGCATTTGCTTACATCTACTTCCTTTTGAAGTGCATACAAATACAAAAATAAAATACACAAATAGGGAGAATCAGAAAATCTACCCTAACGTAGTACATTACAGTGGCACTATAAAATGCATTAAGATTAAATGAAATGAAATGAAAGTCCGTAGCCATAGTTCATTCGTTCGTTCCTTCACAACGGAAGAAATTACTTAACTAAAGTTTTTGTAATAATCTAATTGAAATCTCTTTGATTGAGGGACGGAGAACCCCTATTTTAGCTTTAGCTTTAGCTTCCCTTCCGTTCCGTTATGCCTTGCTTTGCCTTGCCCTTTCAAATCTGAATCTACTTCTACACACATAAGATTTTTTTCAATTTCTCCACGTAGCAGTAGTATTTAAAAGCAAACAAGCTCGTGAAATGAAATGAAATAGATGAATTGGTCCGACTCCGCCCTCAGACACATTAACAAGATTGTTCATAAAACAGAAGCTACAGCTAGCTATGAGTAAAATATAAGGGTCCCTAGACTTGGACATTGAAGGGTGTTTCATAAATTTTCATTACAAACTATAGAAACAATCGGACCACGACCAAGACCACTTTGCTTTGCTTGCTTGTTTTTACTTTTAGAATTTCTGAAGGAACAAGGAACAATGGAAACTTCGTACATCGTACATCGTGCGTAAGGCGTGGAAGGGTTAAAAAAATCTTGGGTTGTCTATCCGTCACTCGGCTCCGTCCGTCTTGGGCTTATTAGTCGCACCTTAGCTATACTACCAATTTAATTTGAAATCCTATGCAGTATGCAGTAAGCAAGTGGCAAGTTCATAATTTATTTTTGGACGTGAAACGTGGAAACAAAAACCTGTCTTGTCTCGGAGCATTAAGCAAAGCAAGCAGAATTGTGAATATTCATATGTTTTGTACTGCCCAGCCCAGTACAGCTTAAGAAATGACCTTTCTTTTTACTGACAACTTTGACAAGGTCCATCGTCCACCCGCTGTGGTCTTTTTTCCCTGCCTACCTTTTCACCTGACGCCATCCTTCAAAAAAGTTGCAAAAATAGCCAATAGCCGTAAAACTGAACCGAACGAACCCAAGTCTTCGGACAATGGAAGAAAAATCCTTTGTACTTTATTTGTACTGGTAAAAAATTATGGCGGGAGTTTCAACCGATAAAAAAATGGGCAAATGTTCGTGTAGGGTTGTATCGAATCCCTTGTCATATTTTTCCTAAACATGAACTGGTAATTAAATATGGCCGGAAGCCTCAAGCCTGTTGCTAACGAGAATAAAATGATGAAAAGTAAGTTAACACGTCGTTGGTCTATGTGAGTATTAAATGAAAAGAGTTTTAAGACGACTTGTTCGCATGAATGTACTGAAAACTGAGCAAATGGATTGGAATGGGTGAGTTTGGGAAGTAAACTAGTTTTTTTTTAATATTTTCCCAACTCAACTCGGTCGTAAGTAAGGCAAGGCAAAGGCAAGGCAAAGTCAAGACAGTCAGACACCTCGTGTATGTGTATGTGCGTGTACTCGTTCTCGTATAATTAAGTAAGACTATAGAGTAGTAGTAGCCAGAGCATCAGCATAATAAACAATAACCTTATTTCTTCTTCATTGGTTTTGGATCAATCAACCCACGAATGCTACGAACGATTCTTCTAGTAAAACTAAGGCGTTAAAAACCCAGTTCAGTGTTTCATCTTCACCTTGACTTTGTATTTTGTAAAACCTGTCCTGTCCGAGATTTCAAGTATTACATCTACATGAAAGTAATTGGATATAATATATAGCCATGCTATGTTTTTCTGGGGAATCCAGGACATAAAATTAGAAAAATTGCTCCCTGAGATCAAACCGTTCATTCTTCATGTACTTGATTCAAAAATCATGCATTGCATTGCGTGTGCTCTTGTTTGTGATTTGACCTAAAAACTGACCTTAGCCCCCAGTACAATTTGCATTTTATGAAAAATATAATATTTCTGCGAGAGATCCTTGATTTGCTTAGAATTTTTTATTTGCTGTAAAAATGCCGACAGAGAAGTTGAGTTTAATTGCAATTGCAATTCGCAAAGTAGCAGTAGCAAAGTAATTAAGCAATTCAGGTCTTAAGTTCTCACAGTTGAAATAAAATAAACTAAAGCTAAAAGTTCTTTGCTCTTCCCGTCCGTCAATGTTGGATCTACCATGGCAAATAAACACCCGTCATTAAAATTTACGATCCTTTCTGTGTTGGAACTTTAGCCAGTCTTGTTTGTCTTCCTAAAAAAGACAAAGACAAAGGCATAGGAAGGATCGCATCGCTTTAGCATTGTATTCTGTTTTAAAAAAATCTTCCTAGCTTAGCTTAATTTCTTAAGATCTCTCACATGGTAATGGTAATGGCAGGCACAGGCAAGGCAATTGCAGAGCTTTAGCTTTGTAAGATTTTTTTACAATTTCATCTGACGAAAGCCAAAGCCAAGACAAGACAAGGCGGCGTCCTTTTCTTAACGGCGGCAAGGCAAGAGCAAGGCGCGTCTCATCTCATTTCTGTCACAATCACAAATCCCACATCCGATTTCTCACATGGTAATGGTAATGGCAGGCAGAGCTCTAGCTTTGTAAGAATTTTTTTACAATTTCATCTGACGAAAGCCAAAGTCAAGACAAGACAAGGCGGCGTCCTTTTCTTACTGGCGGCAAGGCAAGGCAAGGCGCGTCTCATCTCATTTCTGTCACAATCACAAATCCCACATCCGATGGGGTTAAAAAATACAAGTGTAGTGCCGTTGCCGTGCGTGTCTTGATTTATACTAACATGAATCCAGGATGTGATATGCGAGATGCGACTAACTGTAGCATTTATGTTTACCAGTAAAAAATAGTTTTTTCTTCCGTTTGTCAAACCAAACCAATTTAAGGAAAAGGTAGTCGGGTAAAAGTTTCCAGGCTTCACCTCAGGTGGATGGATGTTAAGAAATAAAGAAATCTTAATTATTTTAAATTTGTATTTATATTTCCAATTTTTCAGCCAATAAAAATTTTAATTCAGTGAGAATTAGTGTAAATCCAACTGAACTCAAAAAATTCAAGGATGGATGTGATATGCGAGATGCGACTAACTGTAGCATTTATGTTTACCAGTAAAAAATAGTTTTTTCTTCCGTTTGTCAAACCAATTTAAGGAAAAGGTAGTCAGGTAAAAGTTCCCAGGCTTCACCTCAGGTGGATGGACGTTAAGTTAATTATTTCAAATTTGTATTTATATTTCCAATTTTTCAGCCAATAAAAATTTTAATTCATCGAGAATTAGTGTAAATCCAACTGAACTCAAAAAATTCAAGGAATGATGAATGATTCGCTCGGAAATCCGGATGAGTAGTAAAGACTCATTTAATTAGACATTTGGCTTGGCTAAATATGACGTCACTAGAATAAGACTTGAACACATTGAGAATTAGTGTAAATCCAACTGAACTCAAAAAATTCAAGGAATGATGAATGATTCGCTCGGAAATCCGGATGAGTAGTAAAGACTCATTTAATTAGACATTTGGCTTGGCTTAATATGACGTCACTAGAATAAGACTTGAACACATCTGGGTTCCGGATTAGTTGCATAAATGCCTAAATTATGTCTAAGGTACTTTGTTTAGCATACGGCACTGGCGACTGAAACTGAAGATTCCATTAGAATGAATCAGACGTTAGACGTAGTGCGTAGTAAATAAGTTGTAAGATTTTGCGAGGTGAAGCTTGACGAAGTGTGACAAATATTTTGACTCATTGCAGGCAAGGCCTTCTAAACTGGTGACTAACCAAAAAGAGAAACTAATTATTTAGCTTAGCTTACTATTAATAAAACCCATTTGAACGACTGATGTGAATTTTGGTTAAAATCTTTTATTTAACACTAGCTTAGCTTACCTATTAACGCGACGGCTAGCGTCCAGAATAACTGAGTCCGATGATCCATTTTAAATGGGTTGGCTTGGCTGGAAATAACTGAAGATTCCATTAGAATGAATCAGACGTAGTACGTAGTAAAGTAAATAAGTTGTAAGATTTTGCGAAGTGAAGCTTGACGAAGTGTGACAAATATTTTGACTCATTGCAAGCAAGGACTTCTAAACTGGTGACTAACCAAAAAGAGAAACTAATTATTTAGCTTAGCTTACCTATTAACGCGACGGCTAGCGTCCAGAATAACTGAGTCCGATGATCCATTTTAAATGGGTTGGCTTGGCTGGAAAATATCAATCAACTGTCCACTCAGGGGTTTTCCTTATGACTTTTCACCGGCAGAATGCAGGGTGCAGGAATTAATTATTCCTAATGAAAGTAAAACTTTTCCAGGAGCAGTTGGATAAAAAATGCACACTCAACTCGAACTCACAGACACAATCCAAATCCTGTACTGTCGTGGGGGAAGAAGCCGACAAAAAGGAAGGACGCACGCAAGGCAAGGCAACGCAATGCCGCCTCTGCTGTCACTTTCCCCGTTCCAGCCAAAAAATCAATAACACCAATGATCTGTCCCCCGGTTTCTCCAGTTCCAGCCTTTTCTTCTCCAGAAATATAAATACAGGCCAGGCTTTCCTTGTTAAATGCTAAATTTAATTTTAATCGCAATGCAATGCCAACGCAGTAAGATAAAATATTGAAAATCACACACGGTGAGATTAGCTTAGCTGTCGCTGTAAATCTGGACAAGAACCGAGTTCATCGGTCAATTACAAAACTTGAACTGAATAGAAACGCTGGCTGGCTGAACTCACGCATCGGCCTAACCAGAAACTCAGGCCAGGCCAGGGGGAAAAGTTTTTAAGATGGGGGATCCAATGCATTGCGTACCCCTTTGGTAGTTAGCGTTGCAATCCATTGCATTGCGTGTCGTGTATTGCATTTTGCAAGCACTCAAGACTACGACTACATCCCTAGAGGCGTGGTTCCCCCGCCGTAGATACACGTAGGATACGGGAGTCTACCTTCGTTTTCCTGGCCGTTAAGTCCTCAGGCCCTTGGCTTAGCTTGGACCGGCACCTTGGGCTAGCTGAGCTGATTCCCTCCGAAATCCAGTAAAGAAAGGATAACAAGTACCTTACCTACCTGAGAGGGAAAATCAGGTAGACCTGATTTGATTTCAGGATGGGACGGGATAGGGACTTCGGGAGGAAAATTAATTTAGGGTGATACCAAGGGAAGGGTCTTTCTGAAACCTTGAGCTCTTTCATAAGTACTCGTCCGTAATTATTTGATTTGAAGCTTAAACGCCATTTTATAGGCAGATTGATTTACTTCATAAAATAATAATTCGGGTTGGTTAAGAAATTAATTGATCTTTATAATTAGCATATTTGGCCCCTAAAATCCTTCATTTTGCAGAAACCGAATAAACTAATTAACAGGTAGAGGTCGTAGAGATGGAGGGCATGGTTGAAGTAATAAATTTGTACCAGGATGCTCTAATTTGAATTTTGCGCCACCCTATTCGCGCCTACACCTCTTGAATATTGAAGAGTCCATGAATTACGTTTCGTTTCGTTACGTTGGAGTTGCCAAGGAAGCATCCCCGAGGGTTTCCCTATGCCTTTGCCTACCTTTCATTTCAGTTTTTCGGATTTTTTGTACAACTTCACTTCAGGTTTGGACTGACTCCTTTACTTTTCCTTGGTCTAGTCAGATCTCAAAGGAAGGGGGATGTTTTATTTTATTTTATGCCTTGCTTGTTGCTTGGTAGAGGGGCGCAAAAGCTCTTGAATATTGAGGAAGAGAGGGTTCGTTGTGCTGCTGGTGCTTCTAGTTGTATGGATTCACATGGTGGGGTGTAAGAAGTGGAAGAACGGATAAATACTACATTATGCCATCCTGAGCTGCTGCGTGTCTGTCTTGCGTTATCTTCTTATTTTTTGTTATACTTTCTTTGCAAAAAAGGTGAAGAAGATAATACAAAGGAAGGAACAAGTTGAAAACAACTGAAGCAAGTGAAGTGCATTCTTCCTCATATCCCCATTCCCTTTTTACCCCTTCCGTTTTTTTCTTATCCTTATCACAGGTAAAGGTAAAGCGAATTACACCTGGTTCGTCCGGGCAAGGCTGGAACCGGATTCTCAGAAGGGTAAGGTCGAAGAAAATACAAGGGTCGACTAATTGGCACAACTATTGCGAAATTTACAAGTTTCTCAGGGTCAAAGTTAAAAAGTTTTCCAAAATTTCGGAAATTTCCATTAGAACCATGTTAAATCAGTACTTTGGTTATTTATGAGTTTTCTAAAACAAAGTGCGTGGCGGCCTGTGCCGTTCTTCGTCTAATCGATCCAGCCTAATTTTTAACCACAACGTATAATTTAAAAATTTGATTACTGATTGCCATGCACATGCACTTGAGATCGAACCGGACCGAGAGAGCAATTTGATTCACCTAGTCTAAAAGTTCTGTACATCCAGATCCAATCCAATCCAATTTAAGCTGAGCCGAAGCGTCCATTCCATATCGTAAATTATTCAATATCGCTCCTAACCAGTAGTGCTAGTGCATTGCACTGAACGACACGAATTGGCTTTGCGTTTAGCTCCGGGGATATTTTTATTACATCCATCGTTCATCCCACCAACACACAAAACACTAGCTATATACATAAATTTCGCTTCAATGCTTTATGCTTGCTTACTTTTTTATGCATGCATGCATTGCCATTGCGTGTACCGACCAAGTTCAAGTACATGTCCAAAAAGCTAGCTAAAGTCTGACGAGAAGAGGAAGGAAACCGTTAATGACCCACCCGGCAAGGCACTACCTAGGCTTAATGTCTACCTGGTTGAAATTTGACAACATTACATCTCACCTGTCCTAACCAACGACTCACCTGGTCTGGCTGGCTGGTTGGTCTCAATGAGAAAAAACTAATGTTTTAGCCAGGATTGACAAAAGCTATAAAGCCATATGCTGTGGTTTAGTTAGACTAGACTGAGAAAAAGAGTTAAATTGTATCCACACACTATGCAGCATTGCAAAAAAAAGTTTTGTCAACCGTTTGAGTTTTACTCAGAGGTCCTGCTGCTGCACTAAATTGAATCATTTTCCATTGTTAGCCCTGATGCCTTGCCTGCCATGTAGTTTTTACTTTAACCCTTTCCCTTAGCTGCTTGGTTTGGTTGATTGAATTATTTATGCAAGCCATTTAGTAGAGCAAAGAGCAAATGAATGGAAAGCATACAAAATTTGTCAATGGCAATAGCCCCACTTTAAAATTGTCAACTTGAACTTGAATGAGACGCTCGCTCCCACTCGTAGCACTTACCTACGCATAAAATTCTGTTTTGCTATTAAATTTTATTTTGTGTGACAGATTGGATAAAAAACCCAAACACAAGGCTCTAACACTAAGTCACCGTTAAGTTTTGGGGAACTAAAATTATGAGCCAATCCAGTTGAGATTTTTAAGAGGTTCGTTTCTTTTTCTTTGCATTGTGAATGAAATGAAAGAACAGATGACATTTGGTGAAGTGCTGAGGAAATGAGAGCAGAGCAGCTTAAGTGTTTTTCCGTTGCTCCGAGGAACAACTACTACTTGAGAATTGAGATTTTAGGGGAGAACGACACGGCAAGTTATTTGCTATTGCTATTCTGATGTGATCTTGAGAAAACTGTGACTACAGTTTAGGGTTTTACACAATTTATGGGAAATTAAGAGTCAGACTAGAGCTGAGATGGAACCTCACTCAGACTTTGGGGGAATCAAGATGGAAAATGTAATGGCATGGCGTTTGCATTGTTATTTCCTTAAGGAAGGGAACGAAAATTTAGTTTTGTTCATAATTTCAGCAGGATGGACAGAAATTCTTGTCTTGCAGTCAGACAATATTACCAGATAATTTAAGAAATGCATAAAATTACATAACGATCGATTAATTCTTTCTTTTCTACTAAATTTCCAGCTTATAAGCCAGACACTTTTGGTGATTTTTGTAATCTTCCAGTTGACCACACCAAGATTTCTGCCTATTTGAAAATTTCATTTTCGAAAGCAAATCCAAATTCCCAAATCAAATTCATGGCAGCCATGAAGTTGTGTTGTGGCAGTGACCTTGCCCTGTGGTTGTTGCGTGTGGTCTACCCTTTGGTGCTTTCCCTAACTTTACAAATTTCACTTGCAATATTGCAGATGCAGAATAAAAATACGAGTGATTCATCCAATTCCCATAAAAAATTGCGTCTCATCTCATCATCACATAGACCACCTAGGACAAAGAGAGAGTTTGTATGTGTATTACGTTCCTTAGTAAAAGAATTAATTAGCAACTATTTATAAGCCACATCCGTTTTTCCTTTCTTTTCCCCGCAAAAATTATAAACTCATTGTCAGTGCCATGCATAAATTTCCACTAGACCTGCGGATGTGAAATTTAGGCCAAGTTTCTAGGTTTCCGCCTTCTTCCCCATGTAAAATAAAATTTACGTTGAACTTAGTTTATGACAAGTGGTAAAAAACTGTTGAAATTAGTTTTGTACATGAATATTTAACATGTACTTATGCATGTGTCATTCGCTCACTCATATACTTCTGTCTAGTTTTTTAAGAACGTACATGCATGACTAATTAAACGATTTTTTAATGGACATACATCAACAAATGACTCGCATAGTCGCATATGATTAAGACGAACGTACAAAAAATTAACAGTGGTGGCCGAATCGTGTGTGCTGCATGAGTCAAACTTGTTAATTAGCAAAAAAAAAATTGTTGCTGTTCCAGGAATTTGTCAGTAAACAAATTAGATGACAAATAGATACTACATTGTGTCATTATTAGCACCTACGCCTGCCTGGTCGAAGACGAAAATCCTTGCTCCACTTCCTGATTGATTTCACTTTGATCATCATCAAAGCTGCTTTAAAAACTGTTAACTAGTACGAAACGCAAATCATTCTTGTTTTGATGACCATTTCCAATATTTGACCTAGTTGTTGGCTAGAATGCAAAACTGACTACTTTTATTTTTATGGAGCACAGGAAATACATTGGCATTAAATTAGTAAGGCTCTACTACTGCATTCCACAGGTTAAAAATGTAAACAAAGTGAAGATGAAGTATTGAGAGCTAATGTGTTGACTATTAAGGATTACAAATATAATAACATCCGTTGCATTCGAATTAAAATACTAGTGTATGATTGACATGATTTTTCTTGGCCACCTCCACTATACATTATGGCTCAAATTAATGTTTACGAGGGTATTGCTACGATAATCGTATAAAGCAGATGTGACATTTGAGCTACTTGATCATGCATGCGTAGGTGTTGCAGAAATAAATTAAATACAAACTTAATGAATAGGATTTAAACGAAAAGCGTGTCACACTCAAAGGGGAAATAAGTTCGTGTTCATTTGATCTATACCTTAATTAGTATGTGTGGTCTACCGTTAATTTTATAATCGGATTTTGACAAGTTCCAACGACGGGCAATGATTCCTTAGACCGAAGCGAAGCAGAATTTGTCACAAATAAAAATAGCCTTCAGAACATCAGAACCACTGCACTGTTATTATATTTCATTAGCCAGCTGAATTATTTTAAAGCACTCTTTAAATGTATTTTTTGTGCATGGCCTAGAATGCAGAATATGTGAAGTTGGAATTAGCATAGCTGGTAGATTACAAGATTACTAAACAGAAATCAGTAAATTGCATCTGGACTCATTTAATGATGTGGCAAAGAACGTGTCGTGTTTTTGTTGGAATAAGATTTAGCGACATTCATTAATTTGTTAATTAGCACAATGCAATCGCAAGGATCCAGTTCACTTTATTCGGAATTATAATTTCGAAAATAGAAAGTTCATGCATACATTTTTTTTAAAAATTAAGCAAAGCGATTACAACGACAAGTTTTGGAAATTCAGAACAGAATTTAGCCAATTGCTGGAAGCTGGACATGACTTGGCAATGCTAATCTTATCTCTTCTGTGTGTATTTGATAACCAACCAAGCAAAGTACGGTGGGTGTCTTTCATTCACAAGGGCAACACATTGCAAAACTAGATATGAAGTATAATTTTAAGCACATTTTTTCATCATAACGAATTAGGGTTTTTGCAGAAGCATCGTTTTGTGCACCTGAATTTATAATATATACAAAAACTCTAAAATAAGAATTACAATTTTATACATTTCAAGTTTTAATTCTTCAATAAAGTGAAAAGAATAATTATTGTATCAATTCTGCCTGCCCTCAAAACAAAACCAATGGGCAATGCCAAAGTCAAGGAAGAAAAATTCAAGTTATCATTTAGAGCGCGACTCTGTTGCTGTGATATGAAATTGACTTGTTCAGTTAATAAATTAAGTGTGAAACATATGGTGGTAAGCTACTTAATTAAACGTCCATCATACTCATACTCACTCGTATTTTATATAGTTAAGTATAAAAAATAGTGTATATTTACTTTACAGGTGAAATCCTCGTGTTGAGTTGTGGAAGGAATAAAAAAATCTGGAGATAATGGAACGTCCATCCCGTCAAGTCAGTAAGGAAACAAAACCCGACCATGAAGACTCTTCTCCACCTCTAGATTTAAAAATTATTCAAATTCCATCAGAAAAAATTGGATTTGTTATTGGGAAAGGAGGGTCCGTGATTAAATCAATTCAGTCGACCAGTGGTGCTTTTATCACTATTAATGCTGAGCAGGGTAATGCTAGGATCAAAGGAAATCCAAATCAAATCAAAGATGCAGAACAACTGATCAATCAAATCCTTGATAAATCTACTAAAATAATTCTGATCAAACAACATGACGTTGGACTCATTATGGGAGCACAAGGTCGCACAATAAAGCATATTCAAGAGGAATCTGGTGCATCATGTAAACTTTTGGATCACAAAGATTCTCTGGGTCCAGGAAGTCAAGCAAGGCTCAGTATTACTGGAACGACCAAGGAAATTGACACTGCTAAAGAAATTATTCATGCCATGCTGTTAAAAGCTGAAGAGAAAGGAAAAAGTAAGTAAATTAGTGAATTTTTGTAGCGTCGTATAAATTTCAAATAATTAGTTAACGTATGATTTTAGAAAAACGTGAGGAGTTTCTCAAGAACTATGGACAAGAAGAAAAACTGGGACAGCAGGAATCCACTAAAAGGGACAAAATACCAAAACGACTTCGAAATAAGCATGACGCTGATTTTGCCGTTTTGTAAACAAAATAATCGAATAAATGCTGAAGTTTATTCGTAAGTCAAGAGAAGTGAGGCTGTCCCACTAATGAGCCAATCAATTAAAGTTCCTTTTGCTCCCTTTTCCATAAAATACATATTTCCGACAGAACATTTGACTGGAGGCATCGACTTGAGCAAACGAAAGCCAATTTTCCTTCGTCCTGGCAATTCTGTGTCTGAGATCCAAATTTTCAATTTTTCTTTAAATTCCACGGAGAGCATATAAGTAGCAGACATAATGTAGCTCGCTGGTATTAGAACTACGTAGGGTATGAATGCACTCATTACTCCAAGAAAGTAAGGAGCCAAGCTGATTTTTCCGCCCAATCGAATTGAAATATACATTCCTACCATGGAAATAATTCCAAACAAAGATTTCACAAAGGGAGTCCAAAATGTGCCAATACAGAAATTTTGTAATCTGTTGAGCAGGTATATTGACCGGTACACATTGACGCAATTATGAATTGTGCACTTTTGTCGTGATGTCCAATCATAGCTGCTCAAGAAGAATAATAAAAATAAAATACACACGTCAGAATTACAATTCCCTTACCTGAGCCAGAAATTGGCACAATTCAAGAAAGAGAACATGACCATGATGATGGCAGAGCCAGATATATTTGCAAGTATGATTAGCAAGTATTCCAATGCTCCAAATATGGCAACAGATACCAAACATCTATAATTTTCTGGTAAAATTGAGTAAAGAAATGCTGGATTGTCTTGATTTGTGAGGAATGTTATAACAACAAATGGAGGAGTAGTAGCTGCGGCTGCCAACATAATGTATAACAATTTTTCTCTTGATTTGGGTCCCAGAATACCTTTACCAACATTTGGTGGACCTATTTAAGATTATTTAGCTGATAATTGAGACTGCTTACATATACTATAGGTTTACATTAACATACCGTAATTCCTATTCAGGAACTTTGTTCTTGTTGAAAGATCTGCAATGCTCTCACCTAAAGTGTAAGCAGTTGCCAATGCACCAAATATTAATAATCGAAGTACGACAAAGAGCAAATGTATCATGACATTATCCAGCTTTCCAGATTTCGTGTAATGGTCATGAGCCGTTTGTACATGGGCAAATACGAAGCACACATAAAATAATGTACTTAGCACCATAACTGGAGAGAATATTCTTTTCCAGCGTCCAGTGGTTGGTACTGCAATTTTATCATCCTGTTTCCAATCCAAGGGTGCAGCTCCAAGTTTACAACTTAGGCAAATAAACGTGTCAACAACAAATGTTTCACCCTTTGTTATCATTACAGCTGATTTTTTCCTCAGGAGGGCAAGAAGTGCCAAAATTTGGACAAATCGAGTGGATAGTTTCGAGAATTCTCTAGTAAGTAGTTACAAATTAATGTGACCAGACAATTTTTTCTCTCGAAGGTTAAGTTCAAAAATCTCCTTGAGAATGGACTGGTTCTCTGAAATTCCTCTAGTGTCGTATCGGAGCATACGAAATGAGATCATTCCTTCTCATAAGGCGGATCGAGAATTCTAAAACTGGCTATAGCAATATTTTAAAATGTGCGATTGCTGAATTACTAATGAAGTCGGTATGGGTCACCGGATAGTCTATTTATTACATAACGAAATAC
>WJEZ01001074.1:0-20121 GCA_009869925.1 Thalassaphorura encarpata | reverse complement strand
ATTTCATGAAATTGGATATCTGGGCAGAACGTTGAAAAGAATTTACAAACTTATTGTCTTTAACGATTGGACCTGTCCTTTTTAATTTAAAAGAACCGCCACCCGCACCAAAGCCATCGAAAATGAATTAACTAAGAATTCCTCTTTTAGTGTTAGCCAATTGTTTAGGAATGGCTTACATTATATTTAAATTAGAACTAATTGGATATATTTTTGGAACGTTTTTTTTATGGAAAAAATACATTACTTTCAGGGAATTAAATGAGACTGAGTAAATTGTCATTTGTTTTTTGAATTATGCAATTTTTATATATTGCTAAGCATTGATATGAATAATAATAATACAGATAAGTTATGCACTATGAATATAACATCTTTGCCAATAACAAGTCAATTTGAATGTAAAAATTCGCTGAAGTTATTAATAATAAATTATTAAAAAATCAAATTGTTTTGTCGGTTTTGCGTTTTATTTAACTTTCTAATTTTACTAATCAGTATTATACACATGAGGCTATTTGAATTTACTTATGAACATTTTGATTTAACACAAACTAGCGCTGTATTCGATAGAAAAGGATGGAATTCTTTATGGTGAAGAAGGAGGTGTTTCTCCTACTTTCTCCGGAGTTGACTTGCAAGTACAAATTGCCTTGGATGTAGCTGTGACTGCAAGGCAACCGCCATAGTAACGTTTTGGCGTAAGACTCTCACATGCCAATTTACAAGTTGTTTTGGACCCATTAGCATCTGGAAAAAAAGTTAATAAATATCAAATAAATTAATTAATTTTTTACATGAAATTACGTGGACACTGGGAGCAACCACGTTCTGTTGATACACCACATGTTAATTCACTTCTCGTATCAACACTCAGCACAGTTAAGATGAAGCAGCTCAAAANTAAATATCAAATAAATTAATTAATTTTTTACATGAAATTACGTGGACACTGGGAGCAACCACGTTCTGTTGATACACCACATGTTAATTCACTTCTCGTATCAACACTCAGCACAGTTAAGATGAAGCAGCTCAAAATCAGGATTGGAAGGATTGACTTCATTTTTTTTCAAAATTTTCAAAAACAATGTAATGATTTTGTTGTAAGGATGACTGGATGGCAAAGTTTGTATAATACATGTAATACACTTTTGTTGGCTTATATACTCATAAATTTTCAAGTTTAAATGACATTTGTGTTCCCTAATGAGATACCCGAATTTGACTAATTAGATTTGTCAGAAGTCAAGTCAAGGAAAGGGATTAACGTAACTAACCCAACCCACTCAAACGAATTGGTTCATTGAAAGATGAAAGTGAAGATAGCTTAGCTTGAGATCATTAGTGCACCTAACCCAAAGTGGTGGTCCTTAACTAGCGCTGCATCTTCATTCCAAGGAACCCGAATTATTCGTAATTAGAAATTTAATATCACAATTAGTGCATGGAAAATTTTCCATATTAGCTTTGCATTGAGTTTGAAATCAAACTTTTGACTTTGAGGTAGGTTTTCAGGGTTTTTCCATGAATTTCCTGTCCTAACAAACACGTTGAAATGTAAACTAATTAAGTTGCTTGTAATTACGCAAATTTTAAGACATTTCACTCATAATAATTATAAATTCCAAAATAAATTTATTGTTTTAGTCGGGAAATTTATGAACATTTCTATGCTATAACACTAAAACTCATGGCATGATTCGACTTACATTAGTTGAAACTTCATCATGTATTTACAAAGATACCTTGATTAATATGTGTAAAATGAATGAATTGAAAGTGAAACTACTATACTGCTGTTACTATGAGGAAAAACCTGACAGGTAATAAATTCACTGTCATCCACAGGCACCAGCTGGCTTGCCCTGTGATGAGAAAAGGTTTCAAGTTTGCTCAAATCCAAAGATAAGCTTAATTTAAGCAAGCCACACCTAAAACCCATCCCTGGGATAGTGTAAATCTCTGCACATGTAAACACTCGTTACAAATTGGGATTACGAGTTGACTTTCATAATTCACAAATCAAAAACCTCACACCATTCATATCCACCTGAACTTATTAGACACATGTCAAGCAAGTGCAATAAAATACGAATCCTCAATGTCATGCCTTACAATTGAAATCAATTTTGAAGGCTTGTGCTCAGCATTCTGGATTCAGCCTATATTTAGATTAATTTTCCTAATACAACACGAGCCTGAGAAAGGTCAGATCATAATTTGCATTCACATCATAAATCTAAATCAAAGTATTTGACTCTCGTTTAAATTTGAAGGCAATCATGATGTTAGGATTAATTCAGACTTGAGATCGAGTTCGGATTAAAATTTTTATGATAGATTAAGCCTTTATCCACAAAGTATTTGCGTCATTAGCCAATGTCAATCAACAAATCCTCAGCGATTAATTGAATAAAACTTCGACTATATAAGGGAAATAAAATTTATGGAAAATCAGTGTGGAGTAAAGACAGTAGCACAGCAGTTGTAAAAACTAAATTGTCCTAAAATGGAGAAAGTAGCTCTGATTCTTCTGGCCGTCGTTGTCGCCGCATATGGCTAGTGTTTTCTTATTTTTTAGGATTTAATTTTAATAACTTTTTTGACAAATTTTAAGAAAATGTTATTTATTTTAATAGCTGGGCCATCTGACCCTGAGCCTCGCCCTGATGCGAATTGGTTGGCTCGTCATGAAGGATTCAAGGCCAACACAGCTGCAAATCCAGGAATTCCATGTTTGTTCTACGGAGACTCCATCACTGATGCTTGGTCCAGCCAAGCTGAATGGCGTAACATCTTTTCTCAACGAGGTTGCGTCAATTACGGAATTGGTGGAGATCAAGTTCAACATTTAACATGGAGAGTCATGGATGGTGAAATCGATGGACTTAACCCTGCCATCATGGTTCTGAAAATCGGAACGAATAACTTGGGTGGAGCAACTGCTGAAGAAATTGCTGCTGGAATCAAACTTTTTATTGACACTGTGAGGGCCAAGACACCAAACGTTAGAATTCTGTTGCTCAGTATTTTGCCAAGGAACGGTGAAGCAAATTATCTTAAGATTGCTCAAATCAATATTTACATTTCCAAATTCCATAATGGCAACAATATTTGGTACCAAAATATTTTTGACAACTTTGGTGAAGTTTGGGGAACCGTTGATTCAGCGATTTTCCCTGATGGGCTTCATTTGTCTGCTGCTGGGTATACTAGATGGTATAATGTAATGGCCCCATGGTTCTTTGCTCTTTGCAATTGTTCTGCACCGTAAATCAACTTTATTTTGTTTGAAATAAAATCGTGATTAGTCAGTTGCAAAACTAAATTCCGTTTCATTCATCTGAGAAGGCACCTGAGATTATGCTCAATTTTTTTTTGAAGAGATCATTTAAACATATTGAAATCTATTTTAGCATATTTCTAGGAAGGCAAAATTTTATAGTGTTAGGCTATCATTGATTTATAATCTATTATTGTCCAACTCTGACATATAAAAGATTGAAGTTAATCTTTGGAGTTAGTCTGACCCTTTTAAGAATCTTCAAACGTATTTATGTAGCTGATTCTTCTACAACAGCTTATTTAGGAAATACCATTAAATAAAACCATTTTTTTGTATTTAAAAACTAAAAATTATGATATTCATCAACTATGACATTAGAAGATTTATCCCTCATAAGGAAGTAATGTCTAATGCCTGCTCAAGTCCTAATTTTCAGAATTTAAGCAATTTTTTACATGTTAGGATCTCGTAAATTGTCATATTGTGTTAATTGACTTGAAAATACGTTGTGTGCCTTTTTAGTGGCAGGAAAATACGTATTTGTCCAAAGACAACAAGATTAAAAAATTCTTATGAAACCGTATAGAAATGAGAAATTAATGACTTTAGATACTGAGTGAATTCAGTTGTGCCTTTGTAGTGGCAGGAAAATACGTATTTGTCCAAAGACAACAAGATTAAAAAATTCTTATGAAACCGTATAGAAATGAGAAATTAATGACTTTAGATACTGAGTGAATTCAGAAAATTGACGGTACTAAAAAACTTTTCCTAGACTCGTTTAGATAATAAGATTAGACGTGAGACATTTGCCATTTGAGTAGAAACTACTTCTTATAAGAAGACTAATTCTTGTGTATTTTTCTCGTCGGCTTCAGTAAATATTTGAGGTTAATGCAGATAGTCAGATCGTAGTATTAATTTCGAGGCTATACTTTAGCCAGACCAGGATTAGTATTTAACCAACGCTATGGTCATTCAGTGCAATAAAACTCAAGTTTTTCATGTTACATGTAATAATGTAAGTATATTTCGTACTTAACATTCTGGATTTAGCCTATATTTAGCGTGATTTATCTGCGAGCGAAGTGGGAAAATGACAGATCAGAATTCACTAATAAATCATGATTAACTTATAAAGAATTAAAATCATGAGGCAGGATTAAGTTCGGACTCAGATTAAAGATAAACGATGAATCCATCCTTCGTTCACACATTTGCGTCATTAGCCAATCCATTAGGTGGGTATATAAAGAAACAGAAAATTATCCTAAATTAGTACAGAGGCAAAGCAGTAACTATAAACTCATTGTGTCAAAAATATCTTGAAAATGGAAAAAGTAGCAATAATTCTACTCACTGTCGTTGTGGCAGCCTATGGTTAGTATATTTTGTTTAATTTTTCGATTTATTTCGTGTAAATTTTTGACAGTTTTTCAAATTCTATGTTGAGCTTTATTCACAAATAAGATTAGAGCAGTACTTTGCCTTATAAATAAATTGTAATAAAATTAATAGCTGGGCCATCTGACCCCGAACCTCGTCCTGATGCCAATTGGTTGGCTCGTCATGAAGGATTCAAGGCCAACACAGCTGCCAATCCAGGAATTCCATGCTTGTTTTACGGAGATTCCATCACTGATGCTTGGTCCAATCAAGCTGAATGGCGGAACATCTTTTCTCAACGAGGATGCGTCAACTACGGAATTAGCGGTGACCAAGTTCAACATTTAACATGGAGAGTCATGGACGGAGAAATTGACGGACTTAATCCTGCCATTATGGTTGTCAAAATCGGAACGAATAACTTGGGAGGAGCAACTGCCGAAGAAATTGCTGCTGGAATCAAACTTTTCATTGACACAGTCAGAGCCAAAACACCAAATGTTAGAATTTTGCTGCTGAGTATTTTGCCAAGGAATGGTGAAGCAAATTATCTTAAGATTGCTCAAATCAATATTTACATTTCCAAATTCCATAACGGTAACAATATTTGGTACCAAAATATTTTTGATAACTTTGGTGAAGTTTGGGGAACCGTTGATTCAGCTATTTTCCCAGATGGTCTTCATTTATCTGCTGCTGGTTATACCAGATGGTACAATGTTATGGCCCCATGGTTCTTTGCTCTTTGCAATTGCTCTGCACCATAAATCAATTTTATTTTGAACCAAATAAAATAAGAGTCGTCGCGTACGCTCGTATCTACAAATAAACATATCAAACTAATGCTTCAACTTTATTCGTCCTTCCTGACTTTATCATTTTGTGAGTCTCTTTCAATTTTAACGAAGAAGAGAGCAGATAGAGTCTCAAAAGCTTGACATTAATAAAAAAGCATTGTTGTTTTTTAATCATAATGTCCACGCCATCCGTACGAATACGAAATATGCCAATGTCATATACTAAAGAATAGAATTTGTTCAAGAGTGAACATGAGAAATATGTGGTTAATTCAAGTAATTGAATAGCCAAGCATTCGGACTTAATTGATTCACACTAATGAGCCAATTTGTATCAGCTTAATTAGAAACTCACCCTGCTGCTGTAGTTAATCAATTAATTGTGGATGATTTTCTAGCATTAGCTTTAGTTACACGTATTTTCATATTGTTTAAAAATTAGTTGTTAATTGCTTCAATTAAGCTGCAGCCTTGACAATTGCTACGTGAACTTGCGGTAGGGAATTGTTTTAATAGTTGCTCAAACCTAAATTAATTTTTAGTTAAGATCCATCACTAGCCAAGGCCAAGTCATAATTCCAGCCTAGCTAAAGACTAAAATGCGTTCCATCATTTTATTCGGAGTTTTTGCATTCACACTGACGCTGGTCAGTGCCTCCCAATGGCATGGTCCTATAAGTAAGTTTACTTGCGAATTATTTAATCATAATTTATTCATTGTAAATCCTATAGCATATTTTTCTAATTTAAAACAGAGGAATGTGCCGAAGGAGAAAGTTGGTACGGAGTTGAGTGTGGATCCTGCGATAGGACTTGTGAGAATAAAGATGAACAAAAATCTCCATGTCCTCCAATGTGTTTAGTCGGGTGTCTCTGTAGTCCCTGGAAATGTTCGCAATTCTGAAGGCAAATGTATTCCAGCTCATCAATGTTAAAAAGTTCTTGAACTTTACATAATGCGAATAATTTAAATTAAAGTCAACATTTTCAACAAATTTCTTATTAAACTTGATTGGTTGATTGGGTTTAAGCATAGAATATTTAGATTGTTGAGCTTTTGTTTTGTTTGTATAACATAATTTAGATTTTAATATTTAGGACAGTGTATAAGTTAGTCATTCATGAAGAAATTTCTAGAATGATTCAAATTTCAATGTTAAATTTTGTAAGACAAGGTAAATAATAATTTTATTTCAAAATTTCAACTAAAAAAATTTATCTTAATCCCTATTACAAATTCATTTGCTTCTGCTGGTCTTCTCCATGTAAGTAATAGATTCACAGTTGTACTAAAAATTAAATCTTTTGACAATGTTCCAAAACATGTTTGTTTGAGGGTAAAATATGATCCAATTCTCCAGAAGAGTGGACGACAAGAGTTTAAGAAACGTTTATCTAATTTATACATACTTCTTGATGTACTAGTATTACCTACATTTTTAAAAAATGATTGAATACAATTTCTTGAACTATCTGTCACATCATTTACGTACATTAGGAATTTATGCATTGTCAAATACACTACAGAACCCAACCCCATTATAGCCACAACCATGAAGTTAACTACTCTACCAACTAAATAAAAAAATGAATATGTAGTTGGGATTACAAAGATCGAACCACATGTTAAGCCAATAGCACTAATAGTAGATAATATAGAATTTAGCTGACCATTTTGAAATCGATGCATTCTGTATATTTGAAAAAGTCCTTTTTCTTTCCATTCCAGAAATTTTTCCCCTTCCTGATAAAGTTAAAATTAATAATTAATTTTAGTCAATCTGATAATTTTTATTTTATTTTTGAAACTTACCATCCAGCATGTTTTTTAAGCCAAAGATTTGTACTATTGAAATGACTTATCATAATCAGAACAAATGGAATGACTTTAGCAGCATCAACAAGGCAAACGTACGTTGCACCAAATCCAATCAAAAAATTTCCTCCAAGAAGTACTTTGAAAAGTTGAAATATAATTAAGGATTTTAAATTATAATCCAAAAGGGTAATCATGGTTGGAGCAATCAAAAATACGACACAAATTGTAACGACCACAACTAATCGGCGGAAATGCTCTAATCCGTCTTCATCCTTGACTCGATTTTTCATACCATAAAATTTAACTATAAAAATTTAAAAAAATATTTTATACCTGACAAAATATATTAGTAATATTAGAATTCTTACTTAGCCTTCTGTTGAAAATGACAACTGTATTCGACAGGATTTTGAGTTGTAACGGGTCATGAAAAATGAAGATTTGGACAAAAGTTGATCCAGCCCATAGTGAAGATGGAACAAGTATAAGAATCACTTCCCAAATTTCAATATTTGCCAATGTCAAAATCAGAGTAAAATAAACTCCAAGGAAAATTCCTAGAAGAATATGACCTAGGGCAGCAAATTTCCAAACAGCTCGTCGGCACTTGGATCGAATCATGACGAGTCCTTTTTTATTATCCCAATTCCAAGGTAAAGCAAACACGTAGGATCCAAACGTGACAGATAAACGAATAAAACTGTAAGTTTTTTTGGCTATCATTTTAACGTTAAATTTTTACTCGGGTTACCTAAAATATTAACACTAAAATTGTAAATGATTTCTTCCTTTCCCGAGACAATCGATGACTATGACAAGTAAGTGGTTAGGTCGCACAACAACATCGTTATGTCCTTGAACGCTTTATAAAAATTTAAATCTGCTCCTAAGTATTTAGTACACTAAATTAATGCCTAAAACATTTATTTTGGCTAACATAAGAACAACTTTAACACATACATGGAGTTTTGCCTAGCCAGTAAATATTCGTTTGTATAAATTCCTAATCAATTAATCCGCAGATGCCATTAAAACAGAATGATCCGATTCTAAGAAGTTTATAAAGAATTAATAATGGAAAAACGTAAAGGGCATCTAATATTCCAGTCATGTTTTTTATCTTTCCTTTTAAATTCAATTTTTCAATTTTTTAAACTACTCAAATGCGTTAATTATTTAGTCATTTCTGGTTCAATTATTGCCTCACCGTTAATCATGATGGCAGTTTTAACACTGGATCTACGCACTATTTCATTTGCACTGTATAAATTATTTTTCTTCTACCTTGCCCTAGGACCTCCATTATTATTTTTGGGAGGATGATTCGTAATTGCCCAGGATGGATACATCATGGGCACTGCGGCTTTGTTTATGATTTGGTCACAATCCTTGGGTTTTTGGATTTTGGAACATTTTAAAAGGTAAAGAAAAACTAAACACATTTTTAATGTACAAGAAATCATGTAATTAACAATTCTGCCTTAGGACAAGTGATGGAATTCGGTACAACCGGGGCAAGTTGAGAATTTTTTATCGTACAAAAACAAAGTAACCTACTTCGAAAAAGTAAAAGCAAATGTGATATACAGTATGCAAAATCCTGTGGGGCTTTTGCCATGTCGATTGGTTCATTTCTCAGCCTTGGACCTAATAAAGTTGCTGTGATTTTAAATATCATTATGGGCAATGTTGTCAATTTACTTTTATATCTGAGGGATGCTGAAAGTTGTTAAGGATATATGAATGACAAATAAAAGCTAATAATTTTCTGTTCATAGTTACTTTTAAATCTTTAACATTGACATTGGACAGGATTGGCTTTGAATCCATTCCTCCAATAGAAATTTAGACCCCATTTCTCCAACCATGATGGAAGGAATGTTTGTGTTTCCGTTTGATACTTCGGGGAAAATAGAAGAATCGATAACACGAAGGCCTTTGGTTCCGAACACTCTACAAAATTACATAAAACCATAAGTTAAAGTTAACATAAATGAGCCTATTAATTATTTACCTTAGTTTTGAATCTACAACGCTAACTGTTGCATTTGGTCCCATACGACAAGTAGACGTTGGATGCATGAAGGAACTTCCTATGTGTCGAATGTGACATTCTAAATATTCCGGGCTTAAAAATTCATGCGCAGTACATCCATGCGTTGGTTCCGCCCTTAACTTTGCACCAAGTGCCGCATAAGTAGTCGTGTTTTGAAAAATGTTCATCATAAAGTGAAATCCTAAAAATATTTATATTCGTCACAATTCGATTGTTATTAATTTTTTAATTTACCTTCAATCATACGAGGAATATCGTCTGGATGTTGAAAAAATTGGTAGTCAATCAAAGGCGGGTCATTTGGATTCTGAGCTATTTAAACGAATTGTTCCAATGCTTTTGGGTCTCATTAATTCCACAGAAAATACAACAGAATCTGCAGCCTCTGGAGTAGGAGATTCGACTGGCTTTTGGTAAACGTAGAAATGAAGGTCAGGGCGAAAGTATGAGTCGTCGTTTCGCGAACTGGACCAATATCCACTAGCCACATCAGGAGCAGGCTGGGTAATTGGGTTGAAATTAACAGTGCTAGATGGTCCTAAGCAAATTCTTAATTACTTTATGCCTATGGTCAAGTATAGGTTGAATTAATACTTACCCGTCTGTGTTTGAATATATTCATTCACAGTTTCAAAGGAAAATGGAGGAACTCTTCCAAAAGTTTTGTTTAGGTAAATTGGACCAAATTCACAACCAGGGTGATCTTGGAAGTAATCGCCAACGGGAAGGTCTAAAACTGGGGTAATCTGAAACAGATAATATTTTATTGTTTAATTTGTTCCGTAATTTCTTGGTAAATATCGTACCCCAATTTCCTCTAGATGTTCCTTACGACCAATTCCAGACAACATGAGTAACTTTGGAGAGTCAATGACACCAGCTGATAAGATAATTTCATAGGTTGCTTCAACATAGCGTGTATGCCCATGCCGTGTATAAGTCACACCGACAGCTTTTAGGAACGGGTCAAAATGAATCTTCTGCGCAGTCGCATATCTATAGATGACCAAATTTGTTCGATTCAGCGCGGGTTGAATATATGCCTGAAAAGTACCCCAGCGGAGTCCATCCTTGACAGTGTAGTCAGTCTTCCCAAATCCTAAATAAATTAAAAATTATAGAAAAACAACATACAAATTTATTTAAAAAATTACCGCGAAATTGTCCTGCATTCAAATCTCCTATGGGTATTCCTTTTTCTTTCAAAGCTTCAAATAAAACTTCGTGAGATGGTAGGTATTCGAATTTTCCCACATGAAGTGGACCACCGATGCCATGATCGGTTCCTGGGCATTATAATTAAAATTAAACCGAAAACAACTATTGCACATGCGCATATGTCGGCCTACCAATTGATTCATTATAGGATCCATGATAATCCTCCATTTCTCTAAAAATTGGCAAAATATTGTCGTAGCTCCAGACTGGATCTCCAGTGAAATCAGCCCATTGATCGTAATCAAAACGATTGCAGCGATTGTAGAACATACCATTGATGGCACTACTCCCGCCCAAGGCTTTACCTCGTGGGACGGAACAAACCTTGAAAAAAGTAGTAGGAATAAATTATCTGGTAGTACAGTAAAATTGCCAAAAAATTAATGGTCAAATACCCCGTCAGCCTGAGATTGACATGCACATGCCTGTGGTACAGTTTTGTAGGCATAGTCCATAGACGAACCCAACATCCGATTCAATAAGGTCAAATAAGGCACATCACTCAATGGATTGGGATCCCCACCTGCTTCTAGTAGCAAAACTTTGAAAATTCCAGATTCTGAAAGTCTATTTGCAACAACTGCACCAGCGGAACCACCTCCGACTAATAAAAATGTATCAAAGCAAAAAAAGTATGCTTGAAATTATCAAAATAGCTTTTCAGTTTGTACTTATAATAAAATCAAATCTCTCAGTTGGTCCTTCTCCTTGTTTTTGTGCTGTGCTGAGTACGCGATCCGAAAGTAGGAGAATTTGATCATATAATTCAAATTGTCCAGGGACATCTGCCACAAAAAATCCAGCAACGACAAGTGGAACTGCAAATCGCGTTAGAAAATATTCTGGGAACATCATAACGGATAAACGATTAACTTTGAACTGAAGTAACATTCACTTCAAGTTGACTGATCACCAGGTGTGTAAACAAAATAACGAGATAAGATTATGCTAAATTTTATTGTATATTCTTTCCATGACTTCGAAGAATTTAGGCTGGTAGCTTTATTTATTTGTCAAAGTTAAGTTATATATGTATTAGAGATTGGCCGTTGTAAATAACCTTTTACTTTTTGCTTTTAGTTGTACTTTTAAGCATTTACTAGAGTTTAAGGTGAATAAACATGTTAAAAATAGCAAATAGTTTTTCAAAAAAGTAAATGCGAAAGCACTTACTTAAAAGAGATTGATACCTTAAGTAAATATTATGTTTTAATTTACATGGTTCATTATCCTGTTAACTAATACATTATTAATTTAATGTAGAATAATGAAACATACATTTCGTTATTTACGACAAAAAATTCTAAGTTTTACCACTTGGCGGAACGATTTGCATTTACTTTTCGTTAGTGGATTCATGTCCTTGCCCGTCCCGTGTTGAGTCATTCAATTCTTCAGAGTTGATGCTGTGGACGTATGAATCGAGGCAGCTGAAGTAATGACGAATGCACGATGAAAATAAAATGCAAATATTGACGAAGATCCATTGTTTCATGGGTTTTGATGACAAGGCAAAATGAAATTACACAATTAACTTCCAATTGAATAATTATAGCTGGCATTAGCTCACCAGCGCAAAATTCGTTGTGAATTTTATTCACGAGTTCGTACTTCCGATAAATAAAAATACAAATGAAGATGGCGGTGATTTAGAATTGTTTCTGAAAGTAAGTAATTTAATGTGTACTAAATTATAGATTTCTATTTTCTAATTTATTTGTAGCAAAATAACCTTTGTATTTGGAGCCCTTTTTTCGTGATAAGGATATAAGTCAAGTTGGTGCAAAAGAAAAGTTAGAGTGTTGCTATATTAGAAAGTCTTGTGAAAACATTAAAAGCAGCAAGGAAAATATTCACGATAAGTTTTGGACCAGGTTGAAAAAAATCTGAAGGAACAAGGAATGCAATACTTTGTCCGTTTGTTGCAATATATATATATATTGCAAAATATATTATATATACTTTATTTTATATATTTGAAATTTTTTCAATTATACTTGGAATTGCCATTCTAACAGTGCTAGAATTTTGTGCACACCAATCACCAAAACCATACTCAACCAGCATATCTTTTACCTGAGTAACCCAGTTATACTTATTTGCATTACCTTCTTGCATATCCAAATAGACAAGGCGATTATAACACTGCTTAGGTAGCCTATTACAATCCATGTCCAATAACTTAATCCACCAACCAATAACTAGTTTAATGACACATACTTTAGTCTGCATTCTGCCAGTCTCAGCTCTAACCATGTAGCTGGGTGTACCCTGAGGTAAGGCTAATTATCTTTTTAAGAAACGGAGCTGTACCTTTTCGATATCATTTAAATATCGCAGGCCCCATATATGGCTTGCGTACAGTACTGTGGACATAACGACAGTGTAAAACAATTTCATCTGAGCATCCCAAGACTGTATTCTATTATTTGTTAGTAAGCCCCAAATTGACCCAATAGCTGCGTTTCCTTTTTTACACAAAGCGTCTGAGGCCTTAGTGAATAGACCTGAACTAGAGAATAACACTCCTAGGTACACGAACATACTTACGATTTCAATCACTTCATTACTATAAATAAATCTCCAAGTCTTTTTACCTAATCCTCCTCTGCTAAAAATCATGACTTTAGTTTTTTTCACGTTAACTGTTAATTTAAGGGTTTTACAATAATTTTCTGGGCACCATAATTTTGCTTGTAGATTTCCTGGGGAGTCTGCAAGAATAACCAAGTCATACGCGTATGCCAGAATAGTTATTTCAGTTTTTGAATCTATAGACATTCCACGAATACCTGCATTTATAAATATTTTTTCAATATCGTACAAATACAAAGAAAAAAATAGCGGGCTGAATAAATCTCCCTGCAGGACTCCTTCAGAAACATCAATCTGGTCAGTGTGTCTACTTCCCACCCTTAATTTAAAAACAGCCGATTCATACAGACTTCTTATAATTTGAATTACTTTCGAACTTATCTCAGCCTCATTCAACCTCTGCCATAACAAACTATGGTTAACAGAGTCGAATGCTCTCGCAAAGTCCACAAATACTGCATAGACTTTACGTCCTGGTCTCCGCAAATGTGCATTAATTAAACTGAACAGTGTAAATATGTGATCGCTACAACCCCTATGCTTCGTAAACCCAGCCTGACACTCTGGCAAAATTCTATTTTTTTCAGTCCAACTGCTTATACGATTCAACATGATTTGTGTAAATATTTTAAGACATACTGATAGTAACGAGATACCTCTATAATTATTAGGGTCCTTCTTGTCACCTTTTTTAAATAAGGTAACTATTTCAATTTGTGCCCATGATGAAGGAAGGGTTTCTGACTGCATTGTGATATTAATTAGTTGCAACAAAATTTCCCTAAAATGTATTGGCATAAACTTGTAGAATTCAATGGGAATTCTACCTAGCCCGGGACATTTTCTACTTTTTAGTTTGTATAAAGCAAAACACAGCTCCTCTTTCTTTATGATCCTGTCAAAACTAGGATCCTCAACACCATAGAAATTAGTTGTGTCTATAGCTCTAGCTGGAAGTACATTTTTATAAAATTCTTTCCATCTTAGAAATCTCATTTCCAACAGACTTTCTTCCTTTCATTTTTTTGTATGTTCCCCAGAACTCGGAAGAGTTCTTGACATTAGAAAATTTGTTATGAATATCTAAATTGTATTGTAGTTTTTTTGTTGCAATTAAGTCAGATAACTCCTTCTTACATGTTAAGTAACTATTCAAGGCTAAGACATTAATCCCATTTTTACGGCATAATTTTAGAGCTTTCGTCCTTTTTACATTTGAGATCTTACATTCTCGACCAAACCAGGGTTTGTTTTTGACTCGATCCTGATCAAATTCTGTGTATTGAATTATCATACCTGCTGACAGAGCCGCATATTTAATGTTTTCAGCAAGAAGGTTGAACAAATAGTCAGCTGAGGCATTGTCAACATTAGATGGGATTACATTGTTAAGGAAATTTGCATAATCTAAAGACTTAGAGTTATCCCAAGAGAGTTTGTTTTGTCTGACCTCTCATATTTTTGACAGAGTTAGTATACAGGGCCTATGATCTGACAGACTCTGGTCCGTGATTTCTAAATCTTTCACATAACAAAGTGAAGAATAATTTACTCATACTAGGTCAACAACACTACATCCTTTCGCGTCTACATAAGTGTATTCTCCAAGATTATCGGAATAACTACGTCCTTTTACCTCACCAGACCGTTACTTTCCATAATTTCTAAGAGTTTCTTGCCTATGTTGTTTACAATCTGATCCATAGATTTTCTAAATTCACTTTAGTGACACTCGCTTAAAAATTCAGGCTCAAGGACTCCACTCTGTCCTATTCTTCCATTGAAATCACCTCCAATAACTACTGGAATATCTTCGTAACTAGAACTAATTTCCTGGATCATTTCTTTTAGTAATTCTAGTGTTACCTCGAAATTCTTAGTGGAACATAGGTAGACTAAGCCAATTACAAAGTATAATTTTGTTACGTTACAGCAAAAATCCGATTATTAGTCTTACTAATTACGTTACATATTCTGAACCTATCCTCTCTAATCAATAAGACTAGCCCGCCAGAGGCTTTCTTTCCTTTTTGACTTTGTAGCCTCACTCTAAATAACACTAAAATTTTTGAACGCTTTGGGCAATGCTAATGACTGATTTATAGAGACCCATGTCTCAGTTAAACATGAATTTGATTTAAAACTAGAGAATTAACCATATCTGCACTAACGACCTAAATTTTGACATTCCCTGAATATTCCAGCAGGTAAAATTAATATTAAGGCCTCTTCTTACGTTGTGTTGAGAATTGATGCGTCGAGAAATGTTGACTGATGAAGGTGACGTATTGTCATCTGCTGAGTTATTTTGCTGAGTTGACTCAAGTGGATCCAAATTTACATTTTTATAAAGGGAGTTAAGGTAAGGGGTTATTTTGGAGGGGGGGGGTTAAGGTATGTTGCGGGTCGGCCGACGTCCTATAGGCGGGTGCCTACAGGTTTTCCGTCTAGGAGTAAACGGAATCCACGGAGGATCACCTTCTTACCTTTAGACTTAAGTTCATGAAATTTTGGCAACAAGCGTCTCCTTACCTCCTGTTCCTCTAAGGTTAGGTCGTCACCGATCACAATGCTTGTACCTGCTAGCTTTTTGCAGTTGCGAAATATTAGGCGTCTATCTTTGGGCTCCCAGAGTCTGATCTTAATTGGTTGAATTTTTCCCTCTTTCTTCTTTCCTTTTCTTTGAGCAAATTGGAGTGGGATCTGAATGCCGAATCTTTGTTGAAATAAATTGGCTACCGTCACTCTAGGGTTCTCGGGGTTATTTAAATCGGCCGGTCTTTTAACTCCATAGAGCATCAAGTTCATCTCCCCGTCTCTCTCCTCTGCTCTGCTATATTTAATTTTTAGTCTTACTTCATTTTCAAGACTGTCTCATTTGCTTTGATTTGGCTGCTTCTCCAGAGCACCCCCCGAACGTCCAGTCCCATTATTTGTTCCATCTTTTGTTGATATTGAAATCGTCTCCAATCTGGACGTCACGGACTCTAGTCTTGCCATAACTGAGTTCAAATCATTCTGCGTTGCCTCTGCCTTAGATTCAAGAGAGTCTAAGCGATTGCTAACACTGATAAATGTCTCATTTGTTGCCTGCGTAGTATGCAGGAACTGCACCAGATGTTTTACAATTTTTGTCAGGGCACCCGTCAGATCATTAATTAGGGAGGCACTTATTATAGGACTTTCCTCAGGATTATCTTTCTTTCCCTTGACTCGAAGTGTTTTCATGCGACTGAGAGATTCATTTAATTTTGTCAAGATGTTTATTTGTTCTTCCATATCGTCAAGGACTTCCATTTCATATGTAAGTATTGTCGCACCTAATCCACGTGGAACTTTGACTTCTTTCTTCTGCCATAGTAGTGCACTTCTTACACTTTTGAGCCAGTACTGTCAATTTTAGTATTGCAAATCAAAATTTGTAACTTTTGTCCAAATAGAACTCGTTAGCACTATTTTTTAATGAGATTTTAACTGAAATTTTGAAGGCGAGACCAAATTGCGATCCGTTCAAATCTGGCGCCAGCCAAGGATCTCTTGTCGATTCTAATTGTTACCATTCCTAGGGATTGGTAGCAATTAAAAACTGGTGAGACTAGTGCAGGATTTGAGGCAGTTCAGGTTCACTGCACCACAAAAGGAAAAAAAGGAAGTGCTAAGGCGTTAATACCCAAAACAGCGCTGGACTTGGCCTGCGCAATCTAGAATTTCATAATTATTTCATCCTGATGCTGTTAAGATGTAGTTAATTTTAAATTCTCATTTAGAAGGAAAGAGTTTTGGCTCTATAATAATTCCTGCAAGTGTGAAGTCACTATGAAATACTTAATATTTAGGGGGAATGGCATAATATACTCAAAGGTCCATCGCAGTTTTGCTTGAAACTTCCTATGGAGTTTGTACCTTCCAAAGTGATCGGCAAGTTCAGCTACCGGCTTTCAAAAATTAGAAAGGCAGACATTTTACAAACATTTTTACGCAAAGTCTGCAAGTAGAAAATAAACAGCAACGTTGGGGCACTTTACTGAGCTTCATTTTTCATTACAATAAGAAATAAAATTTTGAGCATTAAAACTTCAAAATATTACTGATAAAACATGTCCAATTCACTCTGCTGTACGCTAGCTACCCTACAGCGCTAAAGTTATTAACGATATAATAGGAATGTAGTAAAAATGAGTATTGTAATTTATGGTATTATGGTACATGAATGTTACGTTTAAGTAAGGAAGTATAAATAATATTAAATTCAACTTAATTTTGAAAATTTTTGAAAATTTTAAGTATCATCAAATGTTTCAATAGGTTAGAAGGAAAAATGTTTCAGTGGAAGGATCTATATGTGTGCTTGACACTTATGCCTTGCATGAACTGGTCGTCAGGTCCAACACTAACCAAAATATTTTATACTCCCTAATTAAACTTGTTTGTCCCCGAATATCAATTATATGTTTATTTGTTCACTAAAACTTTTGGTAATTTCTCTAATCTGCAAGTACATAAGCTGTTGTTGCATAAACTAGAAGACAAAGTTAAAGGTGGTAACGTTTTTGAATGATTAAATTAGCACGAAAGAATGAAAGAAGAATTATTAATACATATAATATAACATAACATGAGACATATATGTTGTGTATTAATAACAATTATACATAGCTTTCAATTTTTGTGAATCGTAGGAAGTGACATCGTAGTTATATGGAATGGTTCCTCCATTCTGTCAATTAAAAAATTATAAATTTTAATTAAGCGAATATAAAAACTAAAAAACGATTACGAATGTTTTTACTTTGGTCAATATTGTAGATTGTCCATTTGAACTGAACGCCGAACTGCTGTAATGCATAATACTTCTTGCATCATATGGAACTCCAAATGTCAGGCTACTTGGTTTTCGGTCAAAATTATGTTCTTTTCCAGGAATCACATTTTGTAAAAATATGTTGACATATGAATCTCTGTCTGGACGGACTTGTTCATGATGAAAACCAAGAGAATGGATGGCTTCATGAATTATGACAGTATTATGTATACAAGCAGGGGCTTCCAGATTCATAGTCTGACGTCCCCCAATTCTACCTACTGCTGCTGAACATCCAGACCCACTTCCGCCTTTTACAATGAAAACATAATCACCTGTTGGAGTTGCATCTTCAGACCAACGACGGAACTCGACACAGCCAACAATTTGTGAAAGATCATACAATGCATTATTGATGGTTGCAGCTTCTGACGACGCTAAAATAAATAGAATAAAACAAGGCATGCATTTAAGAAAAAAATTATCTGTGTCATTTCATTCTATTTTACTTACAAAACGAAGAAGAAAACTGGAATGAAATTCCGTTTCTCCATCTTGCTCCTTCTTCGGGTCGCCCTGATAAAATGTCCGCTTCATCCGCAACATTACAAGCCGGAAGTGGAATTTTGAAATCAAAATCAGTAGAAGTTTTGTCAGCTGCAAAATTTAGAAGTCTAGTTTATAAACTTTATTTTTCAGTTTACTTGAGTTTAATGTGTACTAGCTTACTTGGAATTCGGGTAATTATTTGTGGGCTTGCTGTAAGCTTTTGTTGGTGCCCCAAAAGAATACGCCAAGCTCAGGGCTACGATCAGAAATTTTGAAAACATTTTAATTGTTTTAAATTGATTTATTATTTGTAAAATAGCAGGACTATTTTTACTGCGATATAAGTAAAAGATTTTAACTGTATTTATACTAGAAACTCGGGAAGTTTCACTTCAGTCGTGTCCTTCCTTTGTTACTAGAGCAAATTCTAATCCTTTCGAAATTTCCGGGTCTACATCTAACGACAATTACAGGTGTACATAAAAGAAAATGAAGCACTTCACTTTATTTTCATTTCAATAAAGTTTCATTGAAACTTAAGCCTATGTTAGTTCAAGTTTTATCTTAATAAAATAGTTGAACTTATAGCTTCAAGGTTGTTTTCTCCCATTTTTCCTGGAAAAAGATTATCCGAGTTGAGCTTTAAGTTAGGTAACGAGTGTCAGTAACGCAGGAAATACATGGAATTAGACTGATTGACAGGACTTTATGGAAGGACAACACTAGTCAAGATATGAACGTGTTTGAGACCAAATCACGGAAATATCCACCAGATAAGAACCAGGGATAAACACAAGTTTGCTATAACCTTTATTAGCAGCGGGCTAATATGTCTAAATTTACTAGCCATGTTTGATAAAGGATATAGCCGAAAAGAAATAATGAAATAAAGCTCATAACTTGACATTAGGAATAGTTTACGATACGACAAGTTCTATCTCCATAAATAGTCACAATCATTTACTTGAGTGATGTTGAAATGCTGAATGAGGAATTACTTTACTGAATCCAACATTTGGTATATATCGTGTTGTAATTGTATTGAAAATTCTACTTCTTGAAAAGTGACAAAAGTAGAAAAATTATAAAAATATTACTTGAGTTGTAATAAACCTTGGACATTTCTTTGCAATTGGAGAAACGTAGTAAGAAATGCCACAAGTTCATGTCGTCTGAGAGTAATGACAGTGGGATAAAAACGATAGATTAAAAACCAGCCAACTGTTAAAAATATAACGATGACGTCCGAAGTCGAGATATTTATTTGTCCTCTCAAATATTTTATGCACTGGAAAACTAGGACAAAGCAACTGCAAAACGCTAGAAAAATTGAGAATTTGTTCAGCCAAATATCACGTTCTCTTGTACTAATTTAAATCCCCCTGTATATTTGTCGATTTTATTCGGTATCATTTGTAGGGATTCGTAGCAATTGAAAACTGGTGAGACTAGTTTGATCTCCATTTTGCAACTGAGACGTTTGAGTTGAGAACTTTTGGGATATATGCAATACAGTCAGTTCACTGCACCACAAAAGGAAAATTAGGAAGTGTTAAGGCGTTAATACCTTGTATAGCGCCTTGGTCTTGGCCTGAGCAATCAAAAAATTCA
>WJEZ01001073.1:0-20125 GCA_009869925.1 Thalassaphorura encarpata | reverse complement strand
GGAAGGTTGAGATTAAACTTAATCTGAGATAGGAATTCTTCCTGCTATCTATGCAGTATGACCATAGCTAAAATATAATCAAAAAATTGAATTTTTCGGGCGTAACAGACCAGAATACTGGATAATACAATAATTTGCGAATATTTTTAAAACTTTGTTCACACCTTAATGATAAACTGATCCAATTAGTGGAATTTAAGGGTTTTGATGAGTTAAACTCCCACGAAAAATGGACATATTAAATTGGTTGGTCATTACGGTGCGGACTGACTGATTGGAGCGTGACGGCGCCGGAAAAAGAACAGCAAGTTATAAAACCTAGGAACATTCATAGGATATCCCGTTCTGTTTTGATCCGTATCAAAGCTCAAGTCAGAAATATTTTAGTGGTTTCATCCCTTTAAAAGTTTTATCCAGTTTTTCCTCTTCACCCCTTTCTCCATGGTTGGTTGAGTGAGAATAAAATAATATTATGGAGCTGCATGCATTGGAATCGGAATTGTTAAGCAAGTGCATTGCATTTGGAACAAACGACCATGATTTGCGTTGGACGGACGGACGGTCCGGTCCGACGAGCCCGCCATTCCTCCCAATTAAGATAAAATCACCCTTTCAAATTCATTCGACCATTCCATGCCATTGCCATTCCTATCCGAAGGACCAAAACCAAATACCCGCTTTTCTCATGAAGAGTTGAAATATTAGTACAAGTGAAGTAAGAGAACGGCGATAGCAAAAGCAACTTTAATGCACCCAGTTTAATGTATGCAGATTTAAGATAGGCGCCGAGGCAGGGAAATGAAACAAAATGTTGACGGAAATGCCGAGTGACTGACTTTGCAAAAGCAAAATGAAAATACAGTCAGTTGGAGATTTTACACACATAAATGCAGATATTGAAAAGGAAGTCGCATAAGTTTTGAGAGAACTACTAGTTGGTTTGGTTGGTGAAAAGTCTTTTTCATTGTTTGGGAGTTCGACGGATGACGACGACGATGCTTTGCTTTTGCATTTTGTGTTTCCCTCATGCTTTCACTTTCCCATTCGTTTGTTCCTTCGTGGATTTACTTTCCTAATAAAATTTTATGACCGAGCGAACAAGCATTCTGTACTAGTAGCAGCAAGCAGCAGCAGTTAGTTTGGATTTCTAGAATTGTTTTCGACTTTGAAAGTTTGATATTATAAAATACAAAATGGAATTGTGAGCTCTGATCTCTGCCTGTTGGATTTGCCGCATCATCAGACACCCAGACACAGACAAACATAGTCATCTCAATGAGCTGGCACTCATTTAGTAGTACGTACGTATGACCGATTCAAATGAATGTGCTCGCTCAACTTTTTGATAGTTTAACCACAAAACCCAAAAACCGGACTTTTTAATTAACTTCTTTTCTGACTACACCAGTCAGTAATGAAAGTGGATATCATTAGGCGAGTAAGATCCAATTCAATTGCACAAGTCATTTTGTAAAATAATATCGCTCTATACGAATCGAAATTTACCTTGTACTAACTTAAATGTTCCATTAAGTAACTATAAAGATAAAATCCTGCTACATGGCTAGGCTTATTATATGCGTAACCCATAAATGAAAATGGAGAGAACTCGTACAAATGCACTTGAGCTTGATCAGACCTTTTGTTTTCGTGCCGTCGTAATAATCTAACGTCGGAGTTTTTGTTCCGATTATTCTGGTGCAGACGTGCAGAAGATGCACATTTGTTCATCAACTTTACTTTGCTTTGAACTCTTGCCTGGGCCGATTGTTTCTTTAGTACACCCAATAAGGGCACGCAACGCTAAGTATTTCATCTCAGTTTTACGTGTACTATTCTATTAGTTCTTATCTTTAGGGTCACGATCGCCGTTGAAACTTATTTACTTCTCTGCTGCTCCACTCAACTCATTCTTTCTAATCCTGATCGTCCTAAGTGAGCTCTCAAATAATGTGATAGTAATATGCATGCTTGTTCCGACGTTTCGATTTTTTTAAAAGGTCTGTCCGACTTACTATGAAGTCTGTAAAGCCAGGCGGGTAGAATTAAAGGATGACCACCTGATGAGAATTTTTCATGATTAATTGTATTAGGAAAAGCATATTGACTCATGTCATGTTGTGTATAATTATGGTAAGTATAATTGAGATTTTAATTACAAAACGTCAAAAACGGTTCACTAGGTGCACTTGTGAATGGGTTAAATGCAATTTGGAAAATTAGACCAAGGCACATCTCAATGTAAGCTGAATTCATTGTACAATTATTAATGAACCCTATGTGTCCTATCTTTTACCTGAATTAAATTGTCATTGTATATGTGTGTGACTGACTCAACCTCTGATCTGATGTTATAATTCATGTAGAGAATAATAATAAGCTGTCATCGCAAAGTATTACACAGGGGATCTCACAATGATAGAAATCAGCATCATAATAAAACAGCAGCAAAATGCTCAATACAAGAGCAACGGATGTGAAATGCGAAGAAGAGTCAAAGGAAAGGGGTAAAATTTACAGGTGTGGATTGTGGATGTGGGTTGTGGTTACTTATAGTATAAGTAAAATGCATAGGTAGGAATTGTATTAAAATTTACACAACAATGTCTTGAAGCTAAACCAGGCAAAAAACCGAATGACATTTTTGAAGAGACATCTGAATATCAGCTGGCATAACCCGAAAAGAATGGCTAATTCGAATAATTTTATGCGCCCATATTAATGTCACCTGTTCCAAGATTAATTATACTTTGGTTTTGTTGAATTTAGGCAACCATCTGAAAATTTACATTATTGTTGCGATGTAATCACATTTTATTTCTTGGTTTGGGCCCTTAATGGATGAAATGAAATATGAAATCGTTGCATTTGTCTTTTATTTTTTTTGCTACAACAATGTCTTGAATCTAAACCAGGCAAAAAACCAAATGACTGAAATGACATTTTTTAAAATACATCTGAATATCAGCTGGCATTTTCAAAACCCAAAGAGAATGGTTAATTCGAATAATTTTATGCGCCCATATTAATGTCGCCTGTTCCAAGATTAATTATACTTTGGTTTTGTTGAATTTAGGCAAGCATCTGAAAATTTACATTATTGTTGCGATGTAATCACATTTTATTTCTTGGTTTGAGCCCTTAATGGATGAAATGAAATATGAAATCGTTGCATTTGTCTTTTATTTTTTTGCCACCCATCCCATCTGAATCTGTTTTATTGCCTAGTTCTTTGCCTTGGAGGAGCTTGGGAGATTCACTCATCAAGGATCAGATTTAACACTGAGGACAATGGAATGAATATGACCGACTCGTCGACATTCCTTAACCATAAAACCTCAACATCAACAGTCAACAATGCATTTTGTCTAGTCTGGGCAATTGCATTGCATTCGTACCTGTTTGGTCTCCTTCGTGAATCGTAACGTAGCTTTGAGCTCTAAACGAATAAAATGAACTGTGTTGTATAGTGTGACTGAAGAAGATCTTGGAGTTTGTAGTAAAGTAGTGTGGGATGAGATGAGACGTGAGGATATTCCGATTGGTCTACTTAGAAAACCATACAAACATGTTACGTGATTCAGATGCACTTTTACAGTACGTACACTCACACTCAAACTCGGAACTTTTTATGAGTGGCGGCAACAAGAGTCAAACACGTTCGGAAAGAAATCCTTGAGACGTGAGGATATTCCGATTGGTCTACTTAGAAAACCATACAAACATGTTACGTGATTCAGATGCACTTTTACAGTACACTCACTCACACTCAGAGCAGAACTTTTTATGAGTGGCGGCAACAAGAATCAAACACGTTCGGAAAAAAATCCACAGAGATTGGACTGATTTGAGATATTTTTTTGACTTGACAATGTTTTATTAAATGTCTCCGTTTTTCCGATAAGCCAAGTTTAGATTTAAGTGCAAAAATGGCAAGGGATTTTCTCTAGTAGCTCTTGTTTTTATCAACCCATCAATGAGTGACATGACGTGACGTGATTTACGATACGACCAACGCCAACAAGAGGGGAGACCTTATCCTGTCCTGAAACTGACAAAACTAAACTTGTCCAACAAACAATTTTTCTGATTTTAATCGCTTCCTTCGTTGACCTTTCCGATTTGTCATCCTTAATAAAGCTGCCACCACATCGACACAAGGTTCTGAAGGTATACCAACATAGTTGCCACTACCAGTGCCAGTGTCCGCATTTTTTCACACAAAGAAGAGTTCATTTTTGATAGTGCCTTGGGAGTCGAGGGGTGAATCCCATGTTCCCACGATTCACTCAAGACTCAGGTTCAGGCCAAGCTAAGGCAAACGAAACGTAAGCACGGATTGCCTCCGGAGCCAAAACTAGGACCAGGAGATCTTGGATGCTGCAAGAAGATGCGAATGGATAGTATGAATTGAACTCAGCCTCAGCTCCTGTTTTCATTGAAACTTGCAAATGGATGAAAAGGACTCTGTGAACTTACGCTAGCTCTTCTGATCCTCGTGGAATCCTCATCCTCATCGGAAGGAACAGTACAAGTACACAAGGTTCATGGCAATGGCAATGCTATGCATGAATCCGTATTACCTGTATTCCAGTTTTTTACATTCGGATGGACAGGAAGAACAACCAAGCTGTAATTTTGTCTAAATTTTCCTTTCCATCCTTCCTCCCGCCTTTGGTGGAATTATAAACATTAAAAAGTCATACAATGTTGTTTTGTTTGGAGCCATATATGGTTCACGCATCTACTTTTTCGCATGTTGTCTGTTGTTCCAGGAAGCTCTGCTTTGTTTTACGTGCTTTCCCACATATGTGGATCCATGTATCTAGGGTATATAAGCAAATCCTGGGGCCATGCAAAAATATTTCCGTCCATTTATTACGTAAGGCACCTGCTACCCGATTCGTTTGCGAATGGGACGTCAAATTTTGCGTTTGCCTTGCGTTATAACCTCACATTACCTGAGGCAGACCCTGGAAAATGGAAATGGCATGGCAAATAGCAAATCGGCTAATTTTAGTCAGTCAGACTCCTCGAGCTTCCTTGAAGTGCAATTTTTCATTTGGCTCAGAATCTGAAGGAGGATAAATGCGTTTAGGGCTCTCCAGCTCCACACTCATATTTTATTTAACCATAACAGGGTTCCTACAAACTCTAACCTTATACACACGTTACACTCTACGCAATACGCTATACACAGTCAGTCAGACGAGACAGGTGAATAATATGTTTGTATACATATGATGTGTATCTGATCTTCCTACTACTTCTACTTCTTACCTCTGATCAGCCTGTCTTCTTCTTCTTCCAACCAACGCTTACGTAAATGTAAATGTAACCAACCGAAGGAACCTGCCAAGCAACATTAATCCAAACTTCACTCTGCCCATGTTCATGTCCATTCCTTCTCCTTCCGAAGAAACTCTCAAAGTGCTCACGGGAAGCAAATTCATGTTACCAGAGCCAGGAGCTTCGAAAAGAAAAGCCAAGCCAGCAGGGTGCCTCATAAAGATTGCAATAATTATATTAAATTTTAATTTAAAGACAACAGTTTGAGGCTATATAGACAAAGGGTAATAAATGACTACTTCTGGGCCACCCTGTATAACTTAGGCCGGAGGACTTGGCCAAGACCGCCTTGAGAATACGAATTACACCAGTACATCCGGAAATACGGAACGCAACGCAAGTCATAGCCTTCTTTTTTCACCATTTCTCCACACATTGATTCTCCAATGCCTATGCTTAGCCCAAAATACTGGAGAGGAATAAAAAAAAAGAGTTGAGGAGATATTCATGTCCATTCCTTCCGAAGGAACTCTCAAAGTGCTCACGGGAAGCAAATTCATGTTGCCAGAGCCAGGAGCTTCGAAAAGAAAAGCCAAGACAGCAGGGTGCCTCATAAAGATTGCAATAATTATATTAAATTTTAATTTAAAGACAACAGTTTGAGGCTATATAGACAAAAGGTCTACTTCTGGGCCACCCTGTATAACTTAGGCCGGCGGACTTGGCCAAGACCGCCTTGAGAATACGAATTACACCAGTACATCCGGAAATACGGAACGCAACGCAAGACTTCTTTTTTCACCATTTCTCCACACATTGATTCTCCAATGCCTAGCCCAAAATACTGGATAGGAATAAAAAGAAAGAGTTGAGGAGATAGGCTAAGGCCGAAAAGAAAATCCAAAGATAGAGAGAGCTACGCGTACGCAAGGCTTTTCTTTCTTTCTTTTTCCATGAGTGCGTAGGTCTGGTCTGGTTTGGACTTTCTCCATACTATGCAATGCAGTGCGTTTGGGATGAATGGCCTGGACTTGGACAAGGAATAAGGGAAAGCAAGATCCTCATAAGAAAAGAAAAGTTGGTGCTGGGCTAAGACTGACTTTGTTAAACTAACTTTATGAGTACAAAAACGACCAAACTTCCATTCCATGCCACTGCCACCGCCATGACTTTTTTTTAATTTTAAATACTATTTTATTCCAACTCAGTTAGTTGCAGTAGAGCCAGACACTGCCTCCCGATCGTCTAACCCGCCGGCCTATATTTTCACTACAACTTCCAGGCCAGGCTTCTTGGGCTTGCTGCGGCTGCTGCTGCAATGAAATGTTAAGGAAGGATCCGAATTTTTTTGGACCCTTTGGACTGCCTTTGGTTTGAATTTTGGGAGTTGTAGCCAACGAACCAAGCGAAGCGATCTGACTGCATGACTCTTTTCGTGAATTCTCGGGCGGTTGGGGTTTTGGACTTGAAAAGCTCTTCATGTCTACATTCATCCGGGCTGTAGTCGTAGTAGTAAGACCGTGACTCTGTATGCTCAAGCTGAATGCCCACTGGCATGGCGTGGAGAAAGCAAAACTGGAAAAGAAAACAACACCCCCTTCAAATACTTCTACTGTAATGCCGAATAAATAATTCCTTGTCACCTTCTCTTATGATTTCAATTCTAATGTCTTAATCGAATAGTTTACATCACTATTGACTTAAATTCTGAGTTGTATTGATTGAATAGATTTTGGCCATATACGTGTTCGGTGAAATCCTGAAGGTTTAATTGTCAGCTATTAAAATACAACTTGAGATTCCTAACAAAGTAATCACCATTTCAGTTACTTGATTTTTAATTTCATTCGTAATCTTAAAATTTATTAGTTATTTCCTCTAAATTTCCATGAAAGTGACCACGAATTAAACGTTTGGACAAAATTCTATAGTCCATTTTTAATCTTCACCTCATCAACCTGAAGTGATTCTTAAGTCATAGTCATATTTTTGGACTGTCCATATGTGTTAATTTCAAAGTTATACTTGACATACTGTGAATAGAATCGACACATGCAAATCCAGTTTTAAAGTGCATTCAGATTCCAGCAATCTACAAATGATATGGCTCCACATTTGTGCCATATTAAGCCCAAAATGAATTTTAGGGCCCCACCCAAACTTTAGCTTTGGAATTTTGTTGTTGAAAAGGTTGGATAGTGGTAGTGGCCCAGTCCCAGCAGAGCCCAGCCAAGGGCTTTCATTGTAAGTCTAGTCTACGTCCATAGTCCGTACGTACGAACGTATACGTAACCCCAAACACAGACGGAGGATAGGGATAGAGAAACTTAACTTGAAGCTTGGGGCATGCATGGGGCTTGGGTCTTCGAACGAACGAACGAACGAACCAACTGAGTTTGTGTTGGTTGGAAAATTCAGTATTCAGTCAAGCCAGCCAAGTGGAGGGAGACGTGGATGAGAGAAATAACTAGTCGGTCGTTTGGTTCCCTTCAGGAAGGAACCATCCTCGTTCTCCTTTCCTTTCCTTCAAACAAAAATCAACCTAACTAGGCAGCCCGTCAATTAATTTTAGTACGTACGACCTGTTGGCTAAATTTTTCAATTAATTAATCGTTAATACAAAAAAAAACCGTTCAGAAAAACAAAGCTGATCTCACGTAACGTAAAGGACTTGGCGGGATTTCAAAATTGGAAGCACCAGGAGCACCCAACTGTCAAAACCACAACCTGGCCTGGGTAAGCGCCTACCATTGCCTGCCTGCCTGCCAAATATTCAATTCCATGACCTACTATTGGAAAATTCCCCTCGCAGCAGTGTCCAAGAGTTGTGGTCGTTGTGTTGGTGTGGTTCGATAATTTATTATTAAGCAAACAGCAAATACAGAAAATTAGAATTCTCATCATCAGTCCTGCTGATTGCTGATGACGAGACGACGTGAAAAATTATTTCCGTGAATGTGAAGCAAAATTCTACTTAAATGCAAAAAGTAAACTCAGCTATGCTATAGAACTCGACTTGATGCTCGATGTGAAAAGAGTGCCGTTATAAATATCATCAAAAGGAATTAATTAAACTCACTTCAACAACTTACGTCTTTAAATAAACGAAACGCAACGCAGCTGCAGCCAGCTCTGCGTGTGGAATAACTAACTGTACACACACAATTGCAATTTGTTTCTACGCATCTTAATTTATTTTAAAGGACGTACAATACAATCTGTGAAAATTAAAATTCAGCCAGTCAAGTCAGTGTTATCGAAAGTCTCAATCTGTATTCGTCACCCCTTTGTTTCTAAAATGAACAAGGAAATGAAAAGGACTACTTTTTCAATCCCATTCCAGAATTACGACTAGGATCAGACCAGGATTATCCGTGAAAGTGATCTGTACTCATTTAAGGAGGATTTAAGCCAAAAAATGTAGCCAGCAAGTGTGAAAAAGTGAATAAAGGATAGGAGAACCGGCCTAAAGTTTAGCAAAAAGCAAGTGTTATCCGACACGCAGTGTCAGTGGCAAAGTGAGTGAGAACCGCCCAAGTCAATCCTAATTATTATTTGCCAAGTACAAATTAATAGGACAAAACTGACACATACACAGCCGGAAAAATTGAAACTGCTGCAGTCTGTACTGAAAGTGAGAAGATCACCAGTGCAAGTAATTAAGGTTTCCCACGGAACAGCATCCATCAACACAGCACACAGAGGTAAGATTCCTCATAAAAGTTATCTAATAATTAACTATACCGGAACGAAACTCGACTTAGCATAGCATAGCGTAGCTTAAGACTTGTTAAGTAATGCGATATCTACAATCGCAACGCAACGCAACGGAAGAAAAAAATTGGGTATACAGAACAAGAGCAGAGCAGAGGAACCAAGCCAAGCAGGTTAGGTTATCTTGAAATATATATGTATGTAGGACCTGAGAATGAAGGCAGCAACAGCAACAGCAACAATACAAATTGTTATTGTTGTAACCAAAGGATGCATGGTGGTAATGGTAAAGTGTTCTTAGTATGTCTGGTCTAGCCATTGCTGCTATATTACCTCCTCCTCAGTGAGAGTGACAATGACCTGTAAGAATTGCATTGCAGCAGCAGCAGCGGCCAAGGAATCTTCTTCTTCTTTACATTCTGTGTCTGTTTCTACCTGGAGGAACAAGTGCAGTCAGCAGAAGGAGCTAATGCATTGCAGCCGTTAGCCATGTGTTCTCTATTGTATCTTCTGCTCCTACTGAAAAATCCACACATGGACTTTTCCCACGGCTTCTCAAGTGTTTGTTTAAGGTTTCTGCCCTGGCTGGCTCTGGCCAAAATTCCATCTAATTGCAAATACCTGTATCAAAATCAAAATGTAATGTGAAATGGTGAAAGTAGACCACGTTTCAGAGAGAATCATGATAGAAACAACGTACAAGATGATTAAAGTCACTCAACGTTATTATTTTTTAATTAATATACGATCGAGGTGTTCAAATTTGCTTGCATCTTTTTTGTACTATGTGTGTAGAAATTAGTAAGAAATTTCTCATTGGTATTATTAGCAAAGAAAAATCTGAGATTATTGCTCTCAATAATTTTACATGGTGCCGTCTGCATGCCATTGTCATCATTGATCTTCGTCAATTTAAATTACATTTGATCTGAATACAAACTAGTGCAGATAACCACTATACTCGATCACAGAGTCGAGTCTGACAACAAGGAACCACAACCACCCTTCGGTCGCTCATTTTCATTCATCTTCTCAGCTTAGGTATTAGGATTGATTCTGAATCATGAATTTGCAATCGAGACTCTTGCACTCATTTGCATCTGTTCTTGAAGTCAAAGTCAAAGTCTAGCTAAACCAGAACACAAGATTGGTTTTGCTTATGCTTCCAGGTCATTTAGAGATTACTGACATCGACATTGAACTCTTCTTCTAGCTTAGCTTTAGCTTAGGGTGGGATGGGTAATGTTGTTATTGTGTTCATATGAATGCGTGCATATTACATAGGAAGGAAGGGATTGACTCACCTGGTTCATTGTTTACGAATGAGGGATAAAGATGAACAATGTGATCTGTGATGCAGATGCGTTTGCGTAGGTAGGTATAGGGCATGAAGATCATGTTTGTTAACTTTGTTCATTGCTCTGCGCTCCTCTCGTCCGGATTTTGTATTAGATCACCACAGGAAGGAACAATGATGATGGTGCATCAGCATCGGTTGGGCTGTTATAAGTCAAGAATATTAATAAGGGAAGTTCCAGCCACGGTCAGCTCAGGCTAGCCGCACCTATCCCCATTTATGAGCCTAGCATTGCAATTGCAATCTATGTTTTTATATGTAGTTACGTTTATATACATTTTTTTATCCATCATCTCTTCCATTCCACCTGTTTTATGAGCTGAGCGGGAATTTCAATTTCATGTTCGTTGAAAAGCAGGTAATGGACGAGATGAATCTTAATGATGGGGTTTGGAAGTTCAATTGATCATCTCCTTTGGGAATTTTTCTTCCTAGACCGCCGGAGAGCTCGAGCTCTTAAGCTAGCTCGTTCGTTCGTTCAAACCACAATTTTTTGACCAAATCGATGCAAGTTGATTGCTGCTGGTGAACAAGCTTTTACGATTTTAATTCTCTCGCGCCCAATTTTTTGCCATTGAGTTTTTTTTCCTTTTATGGGCTCAATGATTTTCAAAAGATGCAATTCAGAGTGCAGTGGCTTTGCCTTGCTTGCCATAGCCTGCTGCCTTGGTTTTTTTCTGATCTTGTGAAGATGAGATGATGGAATTTTTTTTTGAGCAGTCAGTCCTAGGATCTAGTCTCTTGGATTTTTTCTTCCTCTCGATGTCAGACATCTTCTTGTCATGAGGAATGGGAATGAATGGATGGGAAAAGCAAGTGCTGGGCTCTACGCTACGCTTCTTTGCCATTTCATCATTACAACAGAAAGGACAACTTGTGATGCAGAAGTGGAAGTCTAGTCTAGTCAGTCCTGCTGTCTAAGGTTGAAAAGCATAAGGGATTTTTGAGTGGAATGGAAAGGGGTAGAGAGAGTAAAAATGGTTGAAAAAAGGATGACAATAAAAACGGAACCAGGCGGTCCGTCGAATTCACATAAAGAATATCGTCGTCCTCAGTCGTCTCGCTCTCGTTCCGTTTCTCTTGGCTTGGTCTAGCCCAGTCGATCGAACACAACTTACAACCAGAAGACCCACGAACCTGGCCCTATGTCCTACGACGAATAAAAAACCGAAACCGGGTTTTAGGGGTTTTTCTAGAATTTTCGGAGGTCTTTTGAATTTTACATGCATGGATTTTACTTCCTGTTTGGAAAAACTCATAAAACTTCAGAAAAAGTGTCACGGATGGATGGATGGATTGCAGGCCAGGCCATGCGTATGTCTATGGTGGAAAATACACTAAGGGAAATTTGAGTGGTTTCCTTTCGACTAAGTCCATTTCGAGTCGTTAACATTCCCAAAACTAAAACTTACTTAATGTAATGACGCTTCCTAGATGGATATTTCTCGTAGGGAATTGTTCCTTTGCTTTTGCTTTGACTTTAACTGGGACTGACAGACATGTCACACTCGTCATGTCTTTCTGTGATAAAGAAATGGAGAATCAATTATTCGTGAGAATTGCTGTTAAATAATTTGAAGGAAAAGACGATGACATGGTCGGCCAGAGCCAGACTAGCAATTGAATTGAGTGACCACTTTTACCATAAACACACTCTAAAGTCAGGCAATCCCAATGCATAAGCTTATAGTATATTAAAAATAGACCAAAATTATTAATTAATTAACTTGATGATAAGTGATATCAATAATATTCTCAGGGTTTAGAAATTGACACGTGGCAGGCATGGTATATGAAATGGCTCAATCATCGTAAATATATTTCCAAAGGTTTTCTGGATAGTAATGAAAAAATGCATCTCGTGTTGTTAATATCTGGAAATTCAATTTAGAAAGAATATGTAATGAAATGAACCGATCAATTCTGCCATGACGGACGGACGGTTGACGAATTTTAGCCTTCAGTAGCACCTTGATTGGCATTTTCATAATACTGAGATGACATTTTCAAGTATGAGTAAAAGTGAATTACACGTTTGAATCGTTCAGATGTTCCAAACTTTTTTTCTGAGTCAACAAGACGGAGCTTAGGACTTTGGTAGATGCGGATGGAGGGCACCGGTTTCTTGCTGCTACTGCTACTGCTTAGCGGAACCCCGGGCAATCGACTGAGTGACTAGTTCCTTTGATCCCACGCACGCACTTGAGGTGTTCCTCCAAGATTTGGATCTATAATAGAGAAAGTGAGTGAAGGAGTTTGAGAAAGTAAGTTTCTACTACAGTCAGTCTTCGAGTTGAGTTTTCGGTGCCAAATCCTGCCAATTTTTGACTTTGAGTGGAGACAGGTGAAAATTCTGGTCCGGGAGGAAAACACTCTTGAATCATTCAACTCAGCTCAAGTGAACCAAGTGGAAAACTAACTTAACACCCGGTCTAGACCTGAGCCTGAGCCTGAGAGGGCATGGAAGGGTTTCAAAAAATAATAATTTTTAGATGCAATGATAGAACCCATGGTTCAAGCTTCAAGCTCATGCTCGAGCTCGACTTTCATATTACCGTACCGTGCCGCATTGCATTGGCTTGAAAAACTTGGCTCCAAAGTTATAAGATTATATGAAAGAATGATGACTTGGGAATAAAAATCTTAAAAAGGTAAAACTCAAATCCCTTGGCGCAGCGGCCAGGCCTTGCTTTGACTCAGACGTGGACTTTTACTTCTACTTTTGACGTTACGGATAGATTAATGCGATTTGGGCGTGCTTGACTCAATTCAAAGTCAGAGTAGGGGAGAAAAAATCTTCAAAATATGATAAGGAAGAAAAAAAGAATCCTTGGGCAGAAAAGTATTATGACCAAGAGATGCAATGCAATTTAGACGCCATATGTCCAAGAATAGAGCAAAAGGAATTCAAAGCATCATCATTTTCATGCGTTCAAGCTCAATTCATCAAAATCTTAATTTTTGTTAAATTTTTTAAAATAAGTTGGAGCACAAGATCAGGAATTGAGTGGGTTGACCACACGCATTTCCCATTTGAATTTGCATAATAATGCGAATTCCGCTTCTGGACAGCTTCAGGATTTGTAAAAATCGTTGAAACCAGTTTGGGAGATTTTGATCATTCCAACTGTCTCAAGTGCAGTAAGAGCAAGGAGTGTTCTATTCAAGCATGACGAAAGAAAACAGCATTCTGAAAGTGACACTTGCAAATCTTGGCTTTAATCTCTACATGACGCATGAGATTGACCAAAGTTTTTGCAAAAACCGGCTTCCTCCTGCCAAACGTGATTACTTAAGTCTAAACGATGACATGCGAAATTTTCAGTCAGGTTTCGCTTTCAACTCGCGATAAATACAGCAGTTGTACCGTTAGCCCTGTCTCGCAAAGGTCAACGCATTTTCCATGTCGTGTTGTTCCTGCAGCCGCAGCTGTAGTTAGAAAGAAGGACAAACTGTTGATTAAAGCATTAACAAACCCCAAGCGAATAAAACGATTTTAGTCACAATAAATATTTCAAAGTAGAAGTAGATTGAATCGTGATAATCCTAGTGGTACTTTGACCTCAGGGCTGGCCACGCTTGATTATGAGTATTGTGATACATTGGCCTGCCAGGGGCTTTCCATGTTGTTTATTGCTCATGTTTTATTCTGTCATATTTTATTTCATATCAAATGCTGATCACATAATTCGTCAGTAATAGGTCTCTATTAATTCCTTCACAAAAATGACTGCCTGCCTATCCAATCCACTAACTTTTCCTAATTTTGAATTTACGGTCAAATTGTGCTTCGGTGAAGCCCAATTACTTTTACAGACAGAAGGAAACGCACTGTAGTCTGCTAGCTCTGCTACTCTATTATCCAGTAGCGAGCGTAATATTAGTTTGAATTATTGTCTATTAAAACTCGACTAGTCGCGTCACAATTAGAATTAAACTCACGTTTCAGTGAAGCCAAGGCAAAGCCTGGACCGAATTTTTCTCCATTATTTTCCCTCGACTAAAGCTTATGTTATTACTTTGCCCAGCCCGGCTCTGGCTCTTCTTCTATTCTATGAAGGAAGGCTCAACTTTATAGTTTAGTTTGGGTTGGCTGGTCCACAAGGGCATGCTGTCTGCCTCCCATTTCATTGCTCTGCTCTTAGTCTTACTTAGTTAGTTAGTTTGGAAGTAAAACCCGGGGACTTTGGACGAGAAAGAAAGAAAGAAAGGGGTTTCGTGCCGTGCAGGGCAGGGGAATGATGATGATGATAAAAGTTGTGTAATGAACGTGTCAATACTCCTTCGCTCCAGTCAACTGACATGACTTGACTAGACTACGTATGACACTCACGAAGGAAGGAAAGAAAGTCCAGAGGAGAAAGCTAAAGCTAGGCTACCTAACTCAAAACTCATACTACTCCTGTCCTATGTGCCACGCCTGTGTGTACACAACATGGAGAAAGTGTGGACGACATGAACATGAAAAGACCAAAGTAGCCAGCCAAGCCAAGGGAAGGAAGAAACAGAAAAGTAGAAACAGAGAGGATGAGATAAGTTAGGAAAGAAAAAAAGACAAAGTTGGACACCGGGATTCTGTCTTCGGACGAAGTGGGTACTTTCCTCTAGGGAAAGCTTGGGGGAGTGACATGACTAAGACGTAAGTCTTACGCTCGTTTCGTAAGGATACAATTTCTGAGTAGGTAGAAAGAAAGGGAAAGCATAACCTATAATTTCAGGTAAGTGCCAGTATGCTTATGCCACGCCATGCATGTCTAGAAAAGTTAAGAAGAAAAGAAAGTTCAGTTGAGGGAAAATATTGTCTTTGTCTTGTGGCCTTTCTTAAATTTCTAAATTCCAGTGAAAAAACAATACAGGCATAAATGAGTTTATCCAAAAAGCAACATTTTCGCGAAAATTCACAAACCAATAATTTAGTAATGGAAATAGTTGGTATTTACTAGTGGCGTTGGTAGGGTACCCCCTCCCAAATGGCACAAGTTGCTACTGACCCCATTTGAACTCTGAAACGGTTGGTGATGTCTGATGTGAGTGAAGAAGTGAAGAAGGAAAGGAGCGAGGGAGCACGTATCGTCTGACTGACTGTTGTGATGATATTATGATCCATCGTCTCAACGTGTCAGTCGACTCGGACTCCCGACTTGTCCACATATCCTAGGCTCAGGCTCAGGCGGGATATACCGCCAAGTCAAGGCAAGTTTCCCTGGCTGGCTAGGCTTGGCTTGGCTTTTGCCACAACGATGGTTTTCCTATCTTCTTTCTTACATCTTCTTCTTCCACTTTCCTCACATTAGACAAGACTCGCCTCGTCTCGACTTGGTTCCTCCAAGGTTTTTGGGAAAGATAAGTGAAGTGAAGTGAAGTATATAATAATTGCTTTGGGAATTGGTTTTGAGTGCGGAGAATGATGGAGAAATGAGATACAAGGGATGAAAGAAGTTGTGCACTGCAGTAGGCAGTAGGGAAACCCGCCGCTGCCACTGCCACATCTTCATCAACACGCCAAAAACACAATGAGAAAAGACAAGACAAGTCAAAAGGAACAAATGCTTACAACTGAGTCTTAATAGTAATGTAATGGTACAAGGGGTAGGGGAATTACCGAAATAAGAGGAAAAGAACCGAGAGTAATAACAATAATACCTTAGATACGCTACGATACGATATACCTGTGAGATGACACTTCACAAGATTTTTTTCCCCTTTTGACTTGACTTGACTTCAGTCAATGAATGTCAAAGTGAAAAGACAAGAGTCACAATAGAATCAAAGCCCATTGACAGATTAATCAGAGCAATCAAAAGATCAAATGAGATAACCATTAACTTTGACTGACTCACTCGTTGTTTAATTAATTGAGGGGAAATCCAATCGATTTATTATTTACGTACACACTCCAAAATTGAACAACAGATTGGATTTGTAGTCGTAGTCGTAATGGTTCACACTGAGAAGATGTGCGATTGCCAATTTATCGCTAAGTGGGCCCCCACAGTGCCGTGGCCATGGTTTGCAGGCTCAGATTGAAATAGGCAAAATGTAATTTCCAAGTTTACGTTTCCAACCGCCTGGTCTATCTCTCCGCAGGGCTCTTCTTCTCCCAACCGAATAAATTCCAAATTGGACATAATGAAGACTTTGTGGTTGACAATGTGGTGGGAGGTGGCTTTGAGGACTCCAAGTTGACTTGACTTGAGTTGGTTGCCTGGTTGGTTGGTTGAATCTTCCATGCAGTATTTATTTATGGACTTGAAGTACTAGGCTAACTCTAGGTAGCTAGCCAATGAAGGAAGTGATTTAATTATCAAACCATAGTGGAATTATTTAAACCTGGGTTACTACTTTCTGTCCAGTAGATCACATTACAATTCTAAAGCTTACAGCATTAGGGAGTTGATCACCTTTAGTCAGGCAAGCATGCACCACTAGATTTTGATCCTCAATTATTCAATCAGCGAATTATTTTAACCTAAAGACAAATACAATCCTTGCTAACTCAGGCAAAAATTTTCTACTTTCGGAAGCAAACAGTGTAAACCACTTAGCGGTTGTGGAATATGGTTAACCTGTACCTGTACCATGCCTTTTAATGACATTTTCATTCCATTCCCCATAAGGAATTACGACAGGAAAAATCCCGCAAATGATTTTCTCCCTGACCAATTTAGTTTGGACATTAACAACTTACTCACTCACCCACTAGTCGATTGGACTTAATGAGTGAACACATTAGTACGAGTGCCCTGGATTCATTTTGTCAGAGGGTTATTTCGCATTTGCTTATCAGATTCCGATGTCACTAGTAGTAGATTTTCTCCTTCCCACGCCCTAATGTTGAAATCTTGTCAGACCAGCATTCAACTGAACATGAACTGAAGTAATGAATGAATTGAAAACAAAGCAAAGCAAAGGAAAACTTGCATCCCACATATTTGCATTGGATTATGTCAGAACTTGATGGCGGCTGACTAGTTGTTTGTTTACTCTGCCTATGCTTGCATGCATTGGTCTGAATTTATTAGGTGAGGTTCACTGCCAATGTTGAACTCAATTAAATTCAACCTCTCACCTCACCTAACTCCTTTGGTTTGCAACTCCAAAGAAAGGAATTGAATTAATTAATCAATGCGAAACCGTAGCACCGCATGGCACACCCGATATGAGTGATGATGATGAGGAAGTGAAATTTCAAGTTGAACTTTCCATGAACTATTTTATATTTATGCGTAATCAGGTTATAGAATCTAGAACCGACTTGTACTTTGGTTGTAGTACGCCTGATCGAGCCAATTTAATAGCTAGACTCAGAACAGGACTAGACAAGATGCCACTCTTTGATTAGGGCCGGACGCCGGACGGACATGTCCTAGTCTCCTCTTCTGTATTAGGGAAGAAGCCCATATACGTAAGATCCTCTGAGTCAACCCAGGCGACACAAATTCAATTACAATGACCTTACTTTACTTTGTAAGTTCATTTGCTAGTTTAGAATGTTCAGTGTACTTACGAGGAAGGAAATGTCTCCCCATGACATGGCATGGCCTGGCAGGTAGAGCAAAGACAGTCAAGTTTTGACAAATTGCTTAGAAAGTGGTTGAATTTACCCTGAGATGTTGAACTGAACTGAATGCAGAAGGCCATGTCCTGGCGGTTTAAACTCACTCCACTTCAGAAAGGGTTAAGATAAACTGATGAAATTAGCCTGGTGCTGGTCTTATCTAATAAGTCCTTGCCATGATGAATCCTCACGGACTAACCAGATGCCCCTTAGTCTTAGCTAGCATCTATTTGCCTTCCTTGTCTTTGACTGGCTTAATTAATTAATTGTCGGCATTCAACAGAAATTTGTTGAGAGAATTTAGGAAGATTATTCCCAACTCAGCTCTGGCTCCGCAATTCATCAAGGGATTGAACCAGGATGAGGATGGAATTCAGGATCTCTCACTCACTCTCATTTTCTTGTACAATAAGATTGACGTGGATGTGGATGGCTTGGCTATTGCTATTGTATTGCACCTTCAAATTAAATTTTACTACGGAGTATATAGCTGCATATAAAAATTGAAACGTGATCCAGGGAGTGTCTGACATGATGCAATAATGCAGGCATGCGATTCAGGCACATGGCCAATGGAGCCCAGCAGCATTGCCATTGCCATTCCAATGCAGATACTCATCGTCGTGTCAATTACCTTTTATGCAAATTAGCAATTCTACTCTCAATCTTGTTTTGCCTTTGCCTCTGCGGCTTTTTAACATTACGTATAGCACAAGGCATATGAAACTAAAATTCGGTCTAGCTAGTGCTAATGCTAATACCGTAAACACACCTTTCACTGGATGATGACAAATTGGAATTTTTCGTTATTTTGGTGAAGACGAAGTGGACTGAGTTCAAAATCCACTCAATCTTCCTTTGCTCCCAAATCCTGTCAGCAATCTATAATGCTTTGACTAATGGGAAATGCTTCACGCTAGTATTATGACTATTATTTAAACACCGTAAAGGCCAAGGTGATCGAGTCAAACAGGTTTTTGTGTTTCCTCCAACTTCCAACATATAATCGGCAAATGAACTCGGAAACAAAGTAGAAGTCGATGTGGAAGTGGAAGTAGAAAAAAAGTTGTATGTACTATGCGTAATAATGCGCTTCAAGCTCAAGCTTCAGCTTAAGCCCAGGCCTAGACTTAGCTAAGCTTGGCAGGAGTTGAATAGAAATTACGAATAGGATGTGGTTTTGAGACATAGACATGCAATGCAACCGTCGGAAAGACAAGCCTTCTTAAAATGTATGGGCATTTGGTAATTAAAAGAAAGTTATGAATTTCATGCAAATGCGTAGATGTAATTACTTGGATGGAATGTTACATAGTGCGTGAGACAAGGCGTCGTAAATTACTAGTAGAAGCGCCGTCCGAGTGCCAAAGGTAAAACGAATTCGAAAGATGAAAATGAAAAGAAAGCACTACTAGGCATTATGTTTTTTAAAGAAAAGTGAATCGACCAACAATACACGTGGCGTGGCTTGACGTCTCCGTTTACTGCAAGCTATGCTTCTCTGCTGAAAAGCTTAAAATGATTCAATATTTTCCTGCCTAACATTTGCAAATGGTTTGATGTGATTGTGAAGCCTCATTCTTGTAGGAAGCCAACCTTGAGCAAGTTCATTGCATTTCTTTTCGGCATCAGATGGGAAATATGCAGTCACAGTGCAATCGTCTTAATGCGTGCAGTTCTGCACTAAACAAAGCAAAAAGAAAGGAAAAAGTTTGTAAAACCCCCTTGAATTGTTAATAGGTATTTGATTACACTATTCATTTGCCAAAGTATCGGTTTTGGATTTCAGATGGGGTTATTTCATGGCGAAATGGGATATGAAAATACATACTTGATACCCTGAACTCTATACTCTTCTAAATTGGCACATATCCACATTAACCTTTATCTTTTTCTTTTAGTCACATTTTCATTTCTTTTGCTTTCGCTATTGATTTTAGAATGGGGTATTTGCACAAATAATGGGAATTATTGATTAAGATTTAGCTTCCATTCCTCTGACACAGAACTCATAAGGCTCGGTTTCGGTTCAACTGATGGATGAAGTCAAGTGTAGTGTAATTGATGTGTACTCAACTCAAATGCTCGATCAATGTGCATTCTTGAGTAAAGCAAAGATTGTAAATGTACTACGCGTACGGTACAAGGTTAGTTTGAGTTGGATTGAGTTCTTTTTGATTTATGAACACCCATCCCTATTTGCATAT
>WJEZ01001072.1:0-20131 GCA_009869925.1 Thalassaphorura encarpata | reverse complement strand
TAGCGATTGTAAGTAAGTAATGACTCAAGACAACAGTGTCGTCGTCTCGGGGGACCTTAAGTGCTCTACTGTTTTGAATTTGTGTCGTCGACGAAGTCAAGGAACAAAATTAACTGATCGGCTCCATCACATTGCTCACGCTATCTGAGTCAAAAGCAATAGAAAAATATTAGTCCAAGTCTCGCCATGCATTTCATTATTTGTCAAAATTTTTCAAAACAATTTATCTCTTCTTCTTCTTCAAAAAAGTATAAATAATAAATTAAGAAAGGTTACAAAATATATTTCTGGAGTCGGGTAAATAGTAGGGGTGAATGACTTATGGTGTAAAAAACAAGGGTGACAATTGTTTTTCACTGAGGTGAAGATGTCGGGGACCTTTGTTTAAGGGATTTTCTAAGAACCTTAAAGTCCCTAAAAAAAGAATGTAAGCCTTAAGCTTTATTTTAATACAAAATAGGTCCATGCTCCCTTGCGTGTGGGGCCTGCGGGTAAAAGAATTAAGTTATTGTACTGAAGTGAGTGGATCTTTTTTCTTCCTCTTTGTTGCAATTAGCGCTGAGGTTGAAAAAAAAGCTAAGGCCGTGCTTAGGTTAATATAGTAATAATTTAACATTCTTGGAAGAATTATTAGGGATCGGATGGCAATCCTAGAAGGATGGGAGGGTTAAGCGTTGAAATGAAATGAAAGAGACCCTTCGACTTAAGGGGCGGACATGAAGAGAGGACGGGGCCTTTTGGAATAAATCTGTCTCCATTCCTAATTAAACGCCAAGTCTAATCATGTGTAATTGGGCTCTCTAAGAAGAATTTATCCCGGCTAAGGCCCCCTGGTGTGGAAGGACAAAAGGTCCCGACTTGAAGAAACGCGGTTGACCCGACCCTGAGTCACGTCATGTTCTTAAAAAGACTTGACCTCCCAAATATCTCCTTTGGGCTTCTTAGCACAGTTGGCCATCTTCTCATAACCGCCGCTATAAATGTCTGGAAGAAAAAGTACACATGTGGTCCACTCCTGTCTTCATGTCAGCAGAGGGGCCCTTTGGCTTAATGCTTATGATTTCAGTAAAAAACCGACCAACCAGCTCAAATCTTTACCTGACCGCATTAGGCTTAAATTAACCAAAAGTTAATCCGATTCGATTCAAATAACTACAGTGTATGCAAATTAGGCAAATCCTCTTCACTCATATATATGTATGACACCAAATCCACTTCGTCTTTTGAATTTTGAGAGACTTGTTGACAGGAGGAATCTTAAAACTTTTAATTTCGTGCCTGGCACATAATTTAATCGCAATCATTTAAAAAATGAACACAAATTCAATCCGCTTTCACCTTGTACTCAAGATTTGTTTAATGCAATAGAAAATTTTGATAAAAAATCTATCATGAAAGGAGATATAAGACATTTGCCCACATTATGTGCAATTTTTCATAAAATAAGTCAAGTCACGAAAAATGAGAAGGAAAACCCAAGCCAAGTGTATTTTTTCAAAGAAAGAAAGTACTTTGTCTAGTAGGCTAGGCTGCTAGCTAGGCTTCATAGAGTGTAGCGTAGCTGTATGTAAGATTCTAGGCAGAAGCCGTTCAGTAAGTTCATAATAAAAGTTTATCTCAAGTTTTTGTTGGCACTTGTAATTTGTCAAATAAAAAGGAGAGGTGAAATAATAAATGTTTCGTTCTTTGGCCATTTTCCCATGAGCCATGGGCCACGAGTAAAGGTTAATAATTGTCTCCGCACTCACCTGCGTCACCAAACAATTATTTTTCTCTCTCCTTGTGAAAAACTCAAGTGTGATTTATTAGCTTTAGCTTGCCCTAGCCTAGCACAACAATGGATCTTTCTTTTCCTTATTTTCTTAGACTCAGTTTGTTATTTCTTGACAAACACAAGGTAGGGTAGTCTGTAAAAATGCTTCAAAATCTTCATTCTGACAAAAGGAGTTGGTTGGCTCATTCACAGACAGCACAGCACACAGGAGAAAAATTTCATTCTTGAGAGTTTTTGAACAATAATTGACTCAACATTCATTGAGTTAAAAATTCCTGACTTGGTACTAGAGTCAATTGTTAGCCAATCCATGAAATCTTTGGTTTTGGTCCACATGCTGAGCTGAGCTGAGCTATATGAAAAATCCTTTTTAAAAAGTCACATAACACGACCATGTCATGTTAAGGGATACCTCTGTCCAAGTCCAAGGGTGCAAGGGACGGTCGGATTGAATCACCGAAAATTTGGGAGGAGGGAAATTTTCGGTCTGTAGTGTAGGCCGGAGAATTGGGGTTGAATTGCCTGGTTAAAGGTTTAAGGTACGACGGACGAGTTGCTCGACTCAGTTCAGTTGGAAAGTCCTTTCGGGAAAAAAAGACTCAGGCTCATGAGTTTTAAGTTCCACGCCTCAGTCTGACTTGAAACACTCCAAGAGTTGAATCCAATCGACACAGTCGAACAACTTGCTTGCAGCTCTGTACTCTTGAGAAAGTAAACAAATTTTCTTATTTCAAAATTTAATACTAAACCCAAGACTTATATGTTCATGTGATAAAATTTTTTGAAGAAAAAAAATCATTAATTCAAAATTTGGGACAGTGTGCAAAAAAACAACAACATTTCATTTGTTTGAATTGAGTGGTCCGTGAATTTAAAAATGTTATCAGATTTAAAATTATTATCTGGCGGAGGTGTTGGAAACGTTGCTTGTGTGATTCAAAAAATGTCAAAAGGTCAGCAGCAGTCCCAAGCTTCACCACCTGAAAAACCTCTGAAAATGAAGTCTTCAATTTTCACAGTGGATTCCCTTTTGGCTGCATCACCCACGAGTACTTGTACGACCGGGTCAAGTCGAGATGATCATTATCATGAGCTCAATGAATTATCCCCGCCTGCTACACCGCCCAGTCCTACCAATAGTCCGCCGATTCTAATGAAACCATCTCCTGTCCCGAATCCAGCGGCTGCAGCTTTATTTCATCCAGCTTATCCATTTCCATATCCAGGGAATTTCCTTGGAATGCCCGGCTTACCATTTCACCCCCATCATCATCATCCACATCATCCACATCCACACCCTTGGCATGCCCTTAAATTCTCATCTCCTCTTGGTGACCTTCAAAATGGTAAGAAAAATAATTTTGCTTGTTTTTTGAATTTTTAATATGAGAGGTAGTTCCGCTAGTCCCGATTTCCAGACGCTGACTCATACTGCATGCAATATTATTCTACGGAAATCCCGAGAAATGAAGCATATCCCAAGCACAAGCACATGGTTCATACGTAAAGAAAAGTATCTTAGCTTAGCTTAAGCATTAAGCTTTTTCCTGAGGTTGCGAAACTAAATTAATTTCTGGTTAGCACATGCAGAAGCAGAAACAGAATTCTGAGGCCAGACTTTCACAACGTCTAGCAAGATAAAAAAAACGTGTAGCGTAGAGTTGTACATAGTCAAGAAAAATACATTTCATTTCGGTTCGTTATGTTCGTCTGGGTGTCATGTCTATGATGTGACGGCGAATAAATATGCTCATGTTATGTTGTTCCAACTCATCAGTTATTTGTTTATCAGGCTTCAGACACCTACAGATACAGACAAGCAGTAAAAACGTAAATGTAAGGCGGGTTAGTCATCTCTAGCATTTTTTCCACCACATGATAATAATAACTCCGAACCATCCCTTGTAAAATTTTAGTACACTGAACATCCAGAGCTTTAGTTCCATAATTAGCTAAAGCTACAGGAAACATTTTAAGAATTTTGTGACATGTCAACAAGGAGACGACCCTTCCGGAATTTTATATTTATTTTCCTTCAGTCAAAATAAAAACAAGAGAATGATTGTTAAGACTCAAGAAGGAGAACTAAGGGCTCTATTCATTCCTTATCTGTTCTCTGACTAAAAAAAGGACAGAATTTGAAAGGTGTTAATTAGGATGGGAGCAAACAACAATGGTTTTCTTTTATTCAAGGCAATTGGTTGATCTATTTTTGCAGGTCTTTCGAATGAGTCAGGGGGGAATGGACCCAAACTCCCAACTCCAATGAAGTGCACTCTGAGGAAACACAAACCGAATCGGAAACCTCGGACACCCTTCACTACGCAACAACTTGTAGCCCTGGAAAAGAAATTTAGAGAAAAACAATATCTTTCTATTGCAGAGCGAGCAGAATTCTCTTCATCACTAAGTTTGACAGAAACACAGGTAAATTAAAAATTTAGTTTTCGTGCGTTTGCATTGCATGCGTTTTATGTTCTAAAATGAGGGCGACACACACAGGCATACACAGTTAGGTCTTTGTCATGAAAATTGGCATTTCCTTTGAATTTGAAGACAGGTAATCAAATATTAAATTCATTTTGAGTATTTAGGATTAATTAAAAAGTCCGCCCATAATTTCAATAATAAGAGCACTACTCAAATGAACCTCATTAAGGATGGGAGGACATGTTGCATGTGGTACGTACGTATGCAATTGTATTGTAGAATCAGACTACGCAATTATGCGTGATTTCCTCTTCAAAAAGATTAACTAGACTCTTATTAAATTTGACAGGCTAAAAACGAAACGTTCAGTTTTCAAATTCAAAGACAAAGGAGGGTCATTTTCGCATGAATAATTGCTTTTGGCTTGACTAAGGCTAAATGAATGTGACTCTCTTTCACCTTGTGTCTAAATTTATGTGAAGGGATGAAGAAGGGTTATAAAATTCACCAGGAGTCAGTCTAGCCTGCCCATATCCATAGTACATATGAATTATTTTCAAAATCTAATCAAAAGGGGCAAACTCCCTACTGTGAACGCCCTCATTCGTAAATGGAATTAAAATTAATAAATGAATATGAAACAATTCATATTCAGATAGAAAATTTAGTTACTTAATGTGAATTAAAGCTAAGGAGGAAGAAAAATCCAAGTCTTAGCTCAACCCTCTCATTCCTTTAATTGGTTTGGCAAGTTAAGGGATGAATAATTAATTTGGGTCTTTCTAACCTGAGGCTGACAGGGGAATACGGTGGTGGTGATGATGATAAGTATCACCCATGAATACCCGGGTAGTAAGGAAAGTTATGTATGTATGTATGTAGCTCCTTTGTCACTATTCCGTTGAATTGACATTCGGTTTGTCATTAATTACATTTGGAATTCGACTTCCCTTGGATACACCTTAAGAAAAGCTCCCGGAAAGGGTGATTAATGTCCTAAACCTGAACCCTGGTCCTTGTGAATGTCGAAATGAAATTGTAAATGAGGACGGAAGGATTATTTTTGGGTGTCATGGCAGGGGAAAGAGGCGGGGCTAGGTGTAAATCCATGGAATTTTCTATTTAACCTCTCCATGGGTTTGAGGAAAGTAGGAAAACGATGATAATTACCCCCGTTACTCCTCCATGAAAAAACTAAAGAGTTTTCCATAGTTAATTGTCACTTACTCTTACTCGTCTAGCCCGCCCAGCAGCAGCAGCAGCAGCTTGCAACTCTTGGATTCTTCGTTAAATACATAATTAGGTTCTTAATTAACAGCAAGGTTTCTACCCATTGCTTACACTCTGAGACGGGGAAAAGTGGTGGGAAACAAGGCGCTTTTCTGGCAATTTACAATTACACCCAATACGTCCTTCTCAACCCTCATTTACGTAGCATTAGCTTAGCTTTAGCTTAACATTAGAGTCTTGTACCTCCTTAGTCTGTCTGTTCGTTCCTTCGTGTGGCATAATCATTGATTATGCACTAGGCGAAATAGCTTACATATACGTTAGCCCTCATTTATAATTTCCTTCCCATTTTCTGCGTCTTACACAATTTAATCTTAATTGTCTTTGTTTGTCTCCCAGGTCAAAATTTGGTTTCAAAATCGAAGAGCCAAGGCGAAGCGATTGCAAGAAGCAGAATTGGAAAAACTTAAAATGGCGACAAGACCACATTTAGCAGCTGCTTTTGCAGCAGCAGCAGCCGCCGCAAATTTTAACACACTGATGCAAACCTCGGCTCAATTATTTGCATCGCATTGACGAAGGGACTAAGGACCGCCAAGGGATTTAAGGAACAGCCCAATCCCTCATCGTATTGAAAAGGCCGTCAGTCAGCCACTCTGCAGTATTGTTTTATTTTGTTCATTTAATTGTTAATTATTATATTTATTTATCGCATTGAATTAAATTAAACCAGCTTCGAGTCTCACGTTGACTGCATGTAACCAGTGCACTCTATTTTATGTGTGGGCTTATCGCCTTATGTAGAAGTTAGGTGTTTAATAGCATTGTAATTTACCCACACGCGTATTCACAACAACCATCAATCTAAACTAATGCTAAATACAAAATATTTCCACCAGGGACTGCCAGTATAAAATAATTTTAGTATTCAATCCTAGCTAAAACAAAAACTGAAGAAGAACGATGTAAAAATACATATCATCAAATTGAATATAAATTTGAACAAAATTTTATTTAGCCTTCGTTTTAATTAGGAGATCGAACCTTGTAAATATAACTAGAAACAAAAATTTCAAAAAATTCTCACTGCATTTATTTATGTTAATTTTTGTTTTAATCTTAGTTATCTCAAATCGGGCCAGCAAATACTTAAATTTTCCAAAACTCTCAAGACTTGTGACTATATTTTTATAATAATTTGATTAGTATTACATTTTTAGTTTTTGTTTTGTTGACTAATCCCACAATTCATGCACCTGCAAAAATACTGGATTGTTACATATGTATAAAAAGTATTATTAGTTAACAAATTAATTAATTAGCCCATGCACAGTAGGCCTGCAATTGCAATGTCCTCGTCCGTCGCTCTCTTTTGATTGTCAGTTGTTAGTGTTCGACAATCTTTTGTTGTGATACTTGATTTGTGATGTTTTCCATGAGGGAGGTCAAAAAATGCTCTGTTATTAATAATTACCACCATTACCACCAACTACATTATACTACATAGCCATATGAATTAAGTGAAAAAAAAGTGTGAGAGAAAAGCAAAGAAACAATTAGTTGAATAAAAGTCGAACATCGTGTGCCAATAGTAGTATTGTTGTGTTTTTCTTCAATTTTTATTTCTCATATGCTCATAAAAATAAAAAGTCGTCATGAATCAATAATGGTACGTACGGCGACTCACGCCATGGATGGTCACTTGCTTTTGCCGACGCCGCGCCGTTAAATGATTCGTCAATTATGAATCCACTGAGCTCCTCTATTAATTTAATAGCGAATTTAAAAATTTCCTTTGACTTGCTGCATTGATGCATTGTTTGCTTAAATTAGGAGGCGGAAAATTTTTTGATTAAGCATGCCGTGATTTTTACTCAAAATCTCAAATGCCATGCTATGGCATGGCATGCAAGTAAGGACGATTACAAGTCGATAACTTGAGTTTCATCACTTTTCTTGCCACTCATCATCTTGTCATATTATTTTGACGATCGAGTCAAGAAAATCCTCACAGACCAGTTTAGTTTAACAAACGTTTTCTTGTCAATCAAATCCATAGCACGAAATTTACGCAGCTTGCATAAAAAACCTCAAATCAAATCATAATACACAACATAACTGTGAGAAAAATTATAAAAGGCGATGGATTTGGATAAGGTATGATGATTGAATAAGTAGAATGGGATATGATAGGACAGTTTAACTTAAACTTTACAACAGCATATCCTACGTCTACTACTACTTATCATAATTAACCCTTCGATCCAGTGTCTGACATTAAATACAACAACATTAATGGGCATGGGAAAAACAACAAAAGAACGAAAGAACGGGAAGGGATTGCTTTGTAGTAATGTGATCATTAAAAGGATTTTATGTCGGAAATCATTGTAAGGAATTACTCGTCATGCATTTTGTTTGCGCTTATGCTTATGTTTTTGGGCATTTCTCAAATGTGGAAACAGGATCTAATTAACACCACAACAATATAGCCGCTATAGTTTTTAACCCCCAATCTTAATTACCTCTCAAATTAATTTTATGTTGAATTTTTTAATTCCAAATTCTCACCATTAATGTAAACAATGAATAATTTAAACTGTTTGTACAATTAAATGGTTTTAATTTTGTTCAGGAAATAAAACTACAAAATACAGGCAATGGCAATAAAACATGAGATAGAATTGCTGCTGAATTTATGAGTATTGAGCACTTGCTGCATGTACTCTGTACGTTGTTTAATTTAATATTCCATGCCTTACCTCAACTGAACTGGACTACATCGCAATTGAATCTTTTGAATAATCCATAGAGTTGATTAAAGAGTACTCGAACCAATTTACTCAAAAAGTACTTTTACCATGCAGAATGAATGAGGGAGAAATTTTCCCCCGTCCTTCCGTAAAAAGTAATTCACTTTTAGTAATAATAACAAAGTGGAGCAATACTATAGCTAAGCTAAAGGAAATCGAATGTCAAAACAAGTAAACTTCTAAGTAAAAGAACCAATTCACATTTATATTTGAAATATTTAATTCTTTTTAAACTAATCAATTAGAGAGAGAAAAGACTTGGAATGATTTGATTGGCTAAGCCACTCACTAGGCCAAGCCTTGCTTTTTCCAGTTGATTTGTTCCAAGTGATAATTAAGCAATAGCAATAGTAATGACAAAGTAAAACAAAAACAGGGTAGTTACGGATGTAGTACGTAGTACTTAGATGGGTAGTCCCCACCATGTATGTGAGTGAAACTATGTCCACGTATGTTTTAATTTACTTTTGTTATTTGGAAAGTTACTCAAAATCGATTAGATGGTAAAATTAAGGCTTGGCTTTGCCAGCTATTGGGAAAATTTAATTTTGTGGAAATGGAAATCCAGTTCATGAGAATAATTTGAGCCAACGATTTAATTTCTGTTAATTAAATATTTTGAACTCCTTCCTCTTATCTTTCCCTTCATGTTTTTGAGTTTGTTTTATTTTCATTACAAATATAACCAAATTTTAATTTCCTTGTTGTCGTTGAAGTGAAAAGGTGATTCGTGTGCGTGTGGATTTGTAGTCTGGAAAGAGTAGTCAATAATTTCTATAAAATCCTAAGGAGCTAAATTCATGCTAGCCAATTGTCAATGTACATTAAGAAACTTTGGCTGTCACCAGGGGGGGTGAGGGAAGAAAAAAAAATAAAGAACTAAAGTGCCTTTGCGTGCTTCTCCTATTTTATGAATTAATTTGAGACTTCTCTCCTTGTTTTGTCATCCAAGAGGAAAACTAGGGGCCAATAGGGATTTATTGATATTCATTTATTCGCGCCACACAAATTTAATTGCATTGCAAAGATCAATACTAACGTACAGTACAGGGCTAAACTTACTCTGCTCAGTTTAATTGAGGATAAGTCGGTCATTTTAATAAAAATTAAAAATTCATCCTAAGGTGTTTTTATTAATTTCTAACCCTTTTATCCTTAATTCTTCCCCCTTTTCCACTTCCTAGGGTCGTAAACTCAAGAAGAAACAACACGACAAGTTCTTTTCCCTTAATTGCCTCATGCCTCGCTTGACTAATAATCTAGTAATGCTTTGCACGAATCCACAATTTCATCCATTATTAATTCCACCAATTTATTTTGTTTTGCGTTGCGGTTGCCAAACTATCTGAACAGAGTTTATTACCATTTTTTGAAGGTGGTTTTGTTTTGATATAGGTGTGACTTCAGATTACATCATAAAAGATTGGGAGGATCTTTGAAATGAAAAATGACTCGGCGAAAATTAAAAACTTTGAAGCAACCTTAGTCAATTCAGTTTGAATTTCGTGGACAAAAAAATTCTATTTGATTTCTTTTATTTTTCGTAGCCTTCTTCGGTGAAAGCAAAGAGAAAACGTAGTGACCTTTCACTTGCCTAAAATTACAAAATTACCCGTATCATTTTCCACCTCAATTGCAAGTTATTTGAAGGTTGAAGACTTCATTGAAGCCAACGTGGGTTGAATGATGACGTGAAGGAAAAATTAACCCAAAGAATACTGCAATGGGTTATAGGGACTCGGTGTGTATCTGTCCCGGGAGATGATTAAGATGTTCTGTGATGGAAGAAGAGTCTTTGATTTTTTCCCTTCATCATTAAATAAGTCCTTCTATTGAGTGAGCTAATGGGAACTCCATTGATTCTCAATTAGACATCCTTTTTTTCCCCTCTGTGTGTTTTTATCTCCTTCACTCAGCATTTTCCACACACAAGGGAAAGGCTAGCATAGCGTGTTCCATGTCATATTGACCACTGCAGACAACGGAGGTCATTAACTACGGTATTCCGAATTATGATGCCGATGCTATTTATTACATCTCTCTCCCAATGATATGCAATTGAAATCCACTTCTACTACTCCATATTATAAATGCTGTTTAATAATCCTTTTCCTGATTTCCATCTTTGCATGTCGTAGGGCACCAAATAATTTAATCAACCCTTGCAGGAGCAATGGGGATATTAAGTATGCAAAATTTGTTCCTATCATTCTCATTCTCATTCCAAAGTAAGAATGGAAAAATGAGAAAAGCAATTTGACTCACGCAAATAGATAACGGAATAGAGGACTGTGCAATGCTGTGCACTTTCACCATAATAATAATTATGTACTTTGTAGAGATTATTAATTGTAATGCCGTTTATTGCTTGTAGGGTGGGACGGACGGTGACCTTTAGTTTAAAATTTGCATGAGGGGTCGATGCCTTGCGCGCGAGATTTGTAATGCGGCGCGCGTGGCGTGCGCTGTAAATTTAAGCTAGAGGGACTATAAAGTAAAAATTTCAAAAGAATGATCAAATGTCAATGATTTCCAGGCACAAACTTTTTTGTACGATGGAGATGAATCATTTTTCATCCATCTTCATCTGTCTAGTCAACAACAACAATGAGTGGTTGATTTTGTTGAGCTGGGACTGTGACTCTATATACACCTACACACATACACATCTCAATCAAGAACCATTTAGCGGCTAAGATGAAGAAAAAAATCAAGTTCCCGGGTTCAAATGGACAATTGAAGGAATTTAAATTCAATATCAATCCAAAATCCCATGCTCTGCCATACTGTAATAATTTTCTATTGAAGAGTTGATTAGAGAATAGAATTGTCATTGAGATGGATGAGTAATGAAAACATTATCGGAAGTTAATGCAGGAGTAACGACAGGAGGAGCAAAAAAAAAGAAGCTTGGTTTGGCTAGTGCGGTGCACCCATCACAGCTCCATTTTAGTGATTGATTCGTTGGAATTCTTTTAATTACAGGTACATTCAGAGTTAAATGGTTTTTAAAATGCGTTGAGATAGTGTCAATCACCACAAGGAATTCCCTCCCATGGCCTTATCTATAATAACTTGCTTTTCTTTCAAGTCCATCTCCTAACCCAAGTGTGTAATTAATGATTTGAGCCAATTGCCAACGACTAACTAACTTTGCCAACTCAAGACTGATTCAATTATTCAAAAACAAGAAAGCTCTCAACTCTTATTGGGAAAAAATTCAAGTTATTGTTGTTATCAAATGCAAATGACAGGAAAAAAAAGCTGAGCTCATTCCATTTCATTCCACAACCAATTCACGCCCAGTGCTACTAATATTTTATTCAAACACACAGGCATGGCATGGATATGGACATATGGGCCCAGTAGTCTTTAAAAATGTCAATTGAGTGAGTACACATAATTAACATTTGTGTGAGGGCGGCTACGAACGAACTTGCTTAAGCTTTATAGTCATAGATTCAAGAATAAATTTTAATTAGGTTAACCACACAATTCAACTGTCCAAGTAAACAAAGTAGAAAATTAAACAGAACGAAAAGCAGAACGTATAGCTTAATGCAAACAGAGTGCGGAGATGATTGATCGCTAATGTAATTAAAATTCACCACTTGTGTTTCAATTCGTTCATCCTCAAATTAATAGAAAATTATGTCGAAATTCTAAACTCCAACTTACGTACACGAAGATGTATTGAGTAATGAGGGAATGAAATTCTAATTAAAAAGTCATGTGCTAATTACGTGGTTGTTTTCCCATCATACATTGCTAAATGAATCGATGGATTTCTTCGTTTTACATGAAAAATAGAAGTTTGGGTAAATTTCAACTTTTCTATTCCTGGACTTTTGACGCAGACAAAGTTTGAAATATAGCATCTGTGGGCTTAAATCAACATGACCCCAAAGGGTTCTTTTTTCTTATTTTGTACACAAATTAAAAGTCTTCAGCATATTTCAATTAGTTTAGGAAGTTTCTCCCTTATTGTTGTTTTGACAATGCAGAACGGGGTACTCACGAGGGAAATGGAAAGTGATTTGTTTTTGGAAAAATAGCGTTAATCAGGGGGAAACTCATGTTTTTGTTTCTCAAATCACTCAAATGTCAAATTTCAAAGTGCTGAATCATGTTGAAATTGAGCAAAAGGGTCGCGTGCCGTGTGTTTAAGTTTACAAGATTTTTCCTTCCTTGGATTTTGCGGATTTTAACGCCTGCCTCGGCCTTGGACCATAATTCAAAATCTTTATTAAAATGAGGATAAAGAATAAAGGAAATGAATCACATTTGTGACTCGTAAAATTATTTTGCAAACGTCCTTTCCTTTCCTAGAAGCAAAGCAAAGCAAAGCAAATTAAATCCATGCCATGAAAAGTGAAATCCAGGCTTTGGAGGATTTATAGTAGCCGAGAATAAAACTCACATTAACAAACGCTAACACTCATCCAATTTATTGTCATCCTACATCCTGAATCCACGTCTTCGTTCTCTCTCTGTATAATAGAATATAAGGTGTAAAGAAAGTAAATCATATTGTATTGTATAATATAATCATAGAACCTCCATTCTTCATAACCATACATGTCTGTTTATATTTCGGATTGCTTTTAAAGTACTGAAAATGAAAAGCCCTTACATTATTAATATTCTGCAGATTTAACGTTATGCATGTAGACAAAGAAATTTCATAATATGTGTAAACTCCACTAATTAAGCAAATTAAATTACGATCAATTAGCCGTGTCCTTCACACAAGGGGATTTCCATCCATTTATGTGTATAATTAAGTTTTGGTTATTTTTTTATATTTATTTTACGATTGTAGCAATAAATCATTAGGAAGAGGCGAGAGTGTGGGGATCATCATTACGATTACGACTGACTGAGGATATCCATGGCCTATATGCTGGCATGGCTGTGGACAAGGGGATAGAGTGGATGCGCTTCTCACGCACGATCAACTTTATGAGATCTTTGGATTTCATGAGCCCATAATATCATGTAGCATGCAATGCAACACAGTGTTAGTGTTATGATAAATTCATGCAACATGAGCATTATTCGGGTTCGAAAGTGATTGTTGCAGTGGGAAAAGCCATGCAGAGCATATGTTTTATTCATGGGAAAATGATTGATAGAGATTCATATTGTGTAGGGGTTGTGGATGTGGATCCCAACCAAACCATGGACCTTATAGTAGTAGGATGGATAAAATCTCGGATCTTGAGCAAATAATATTAGGGTAAATAGCAAAAGGGCTCTAATCCGTTTTTTTTTCAAACCATTTATCGCTTTCCAAACAATTTTGAATTGAGACACCATCCTACCTCCTACATCATTGCGTATGATATTTCCTCAAGGATTTTCTATTATTACTATTTCTCGTGAACGTACGCTCGGACGAGATGCAATATTAATAAATTTTATACCTTCCCGCCTTCCCCATTTACTAATCTAAGGCACAACGCCATGCCCTATGTGTGTGTGCTTACTAATCGCAATAAAAGACAACATAATAGGATGACTCCAGCTACAATGTCCGAAGATACGATCAACAATGAAACTACTGGGTGCTTTACGATCATGTTTGCTTTATGCGTTATGACATCCAAATTGCAATTCAAATCATAGCTGCTACTGCTATGCAGAATCAGCTACCCTCTGCTGCTAATAATTTTGAACAAATCAGAAATTGAATCTCTTTGTCTTAGAAATATAAATTAAAAACCTTAGTTATGAAATGACATGCCATAGCCCAAGCTGCCCCATCAAAATTCGCTACTAACATAGACTTACACTGTGGTAGAAGCAGAAATTAAAATTTAAAACTGTTTTAGTTTTTAATGAAGAATTTTGCAGTGGAAAGGGGTATGTGAATAAGGTAGGATGAGAATGTATACATTTCATGGCCGGAGTAATATCAACCCCTACTTGCCATAAAACGAAATCATTCCTCATAAAATAAACCAAATGTGGAACAATAAACAAAGTTATGAAGTGAAAAGAAGTTGAGAGGTATTATTAGGCAATCAAGTTTTGAAATGGGGATGAGATGAGAAGAGCAGCAGCTTTATTAGATTACATGGAAAAGCCAAGAGAGAGAGAAAGTGAAAGTGGTGAAAGTCCAATAAGGACGCAAATGAGTGTTTTATATTTTCCATTCCGTCGTCTCCGTGTGAGAATAATAATAATATAAGGAAGGATGTTCATGTCACAGAGAAGGAGAGGACAGGACAATTGAGTCTGAACCGTGGGCCGTGAATCACGTTTTTTTTTCTTGGTGGCTGCTGCTGCTGCTGCTTCTGCTCCTTCAACTCCAATCTCATTTTGAAAAAAGGGAATGGGAATGAGAAACATCATGATTGCTTTCTCCGCCGAATTAAAGAGGAAGTCATTGTAAAGTAGGTAGAATAAGTAGGCAGTCGTTTTGCTTCCTTCTCCGCCCCGGTAATAAGAAACAGAAGAGGATGGAAGAATACGAGAAAAGAGAGAAGAAAAAAATAAGGGGAAATCGTCAAGAATGAATAATGGTTTTATTCTCAGAGTCATGGAATAGAGTTGGAGTCATTTCATCCAAAAAAAAAAGGAGAGAAGGGACCCAGAGTTTTGTCAAGGCGTCGGAGACGCAATTTCCGTTTCTTCGACGACGACTAGAACTACTTTGTGTAGAAAGTACGAGTCCTGTCCTCGCCTACAACTATTTTGTGCACTTGGAATTTCGGATGCAAAATAGATTGGTCGTATTTACATTTTTATGTTTCAGGAGGGCTTGAGGGAATTTAAGTTGGGATCCATTTGGTAGGGATAGACTAGAGGCAGCTATCGAAATCCGAGAAAGAGAAAGGAAAAGAAAAAAAAACTTTCATTTTTTCCCTATCCTGATTCCCCATTCCCACTCATGTAAATTGTGTGGAGAAAGAAGAAAATCACACCAGAAAGACATTTAAAATAAATTCGATTCAATTTTAGTGAAGTCGAAAGCTGAATGCTTTCTCACTTTACGCTCTTTACTTTTACTTCACAAGGGCAAGTCATGGGGTGATCCCACTAAGCGTCAAATGTTTCCTATGTTTGGCTTGTATTCCAAAAAATTATCATAACATATACATCCACAAAAATCAAAGTAAATATTTTTTCACAGCGATTTAAAAAATGTTGTACAAGCAAATGAATATTTAATTGACAAATCAGGTTACAGTTTTACCTTATAAATGAAATAGGAATAAGTCCTAAGCCCACTTTCCTTAACTTCTCTGCCTGCCTATAGCCACGAAAGCGAAAGCATTCAGCCAAAGTTGCTTTGAGTGTCAACGTTTTAAAATTGAACTCGTTTTTCTGCAATTCAATTTACTCAGCTTGGATTTAGTCTCTTTTCATTTTTATTACCTTTTTTACCTTTGAGACCCCATAAATTTTATGCAGATTCCAATTTCTTCCCTCGTTTTCAATTCTATGTCCTAAGGACCACAGCACTGGCTCTGATTCTGCTTTTTGATGGCACTCAAACTCAAACCTACGCTCTAATGCTCATAGGCAATTTCATTCTACTCTAAATGGGACCGGAACTTTTTTTAACACAAAACCTGAATCGCAACACTCTACTCTCATTCAATTCTACTTTCTATGCAAATGTTTCTTACATCAACTTTCTAGCTTTTCTTCTACCTGACACAACTTTCTCTATTGAAATTTTGGTTGATTCTGAGTTTAACTTTAATTCTATATAAAATTCAAACAAACAAAATTGAAAAACAAATGACATAGGGCTAAACGAGCTTATTCAAAATTTTCAGATGCAGATTTAATTTCAAAATTACAATATGATTTTAAAAAAAGAATCAAACATTTAAAATGAATTTTAAAATAATAATCACTTTTTAAAAGTGGATGGTTTGGTCAGCGAGCGTCCACTCTAAAATGCTCATTCCACTATTGGGCCAAGACCATCATATCTGGTCTGTCCTCCTCCTTTGGAGTCGTTTCATCGTCATCCTCACAACATACTCGAGATCCTTGGACACGATATTCCTTTCGGATTATCTCCTCCTCAATGTCATGAAAACATTTTAGGTGGTTGTTGACTTTGTCCCGGTTCCTGTTAGGTTCCTGAAAACAAAATAAATAAACAGAATTTCAATTAATTACGTAAAAATCATTCTGACAAGACCAACTCACTTATAACTCTCTGAACATCCGAAAGCTGGAAAATGAGGGCAGCGATATTGGAGCCTTGAAAATTTTTTGAATGTGTTCATTCAGCTCATCTACATTGATGAATTTCTTTGAACAAGTGTCATTTGGACAAAAAATGATTGGTCCTTTATGAACTCCTTTTCCCTAATTAAATGAAACATACATAAGGAAATTGTCAGTGTTAGGAGCATCAAGCAGAATAGTAATATGTATAATTATTTATATAATTTGCACTCACAATTTCCTCGCCCTTAGATCTTAAGGTAAATTTGAAACTACGGCGTGCAGTCCAGACATTTTCACATTTCCTTTCCATCTTGACTATCTTGGGATTGTTACGGTATTTCGTAATGTTCCATTTTTGCTTCCAGTATGATTTGTTTGGACTCATTTTGATTTTGCTTGAGCAAAGTGATTATTAGTAATTCTGGAAAGGTGAATGGTAATTTTCAGTTTTTATGCAATGCAATGTGTGACAAAAATGACAACGTGGGAGGTAAATGCGTGAATGACGCATGTTTTAGCAATAATAATTTTTATTTCCCCATCTCAATTCCAATCGCATTATTTTACTTACAAAACAAGGAAAAATTAATTCAGTATTGTAAAGAATTACACATTTAATGAGTGCCGTGTTAAAAGTACGAAGTTTTGACAAAATGAATTTATCTTCCTTCTTGAACTTCCAAAAATTGTCTCACTAGTATTCGTGAAATGAATTAGCTAAAAATGAATATCAATTTTTATAAACTATATGCTGCTGTAGGAATAAAGATCATTCTAATTATTATTGTGCATTCCAGGAGAAACAAAATCCAAAGGATAGCTCAGTTTTGACTACATTATTAAATGTTAACATTATGCTTTTTGCGTAAAAATGGTTTTTGATATTGGCTGGTCTTGCACACTTACACAAACTGACTATGTCGCTTTTATTCACTTTATATACAATTCCAATTTTCATTTTATTCAGAGCCAAGAATACGTTATTTTGCGATAAGAGCGAAAGTATATGTACGTCGTACACTGTACACCCATTATTAGTGCAATGCAAAACGTACATGTGAAAGGGTTGAGATTGAGATGTTGAGAATCCTTTCTTTATACCCAGATCCAAGATAATGGATTTAAGAAAATAAATCCAAAAAATACTAATGATATTTTGAAACTCCTTAACGTTGAAATGAAGGTGACGAATTCCTGTTGTTTTGTTTCAAATAATATTTTGCTTGTTTTAAAATAATATCGACCAGGTTTGGATTGGATTCAGGTAAAAGGTAAATGGGATCTCTATATCTGGCAACTACGGAAAAAATTTCATACAGTTTTCAATGACAGTGGTGGACGGATTGGGTTGAGCGGTCATGAGATCAAGTGCAAATAGAGAGGAGGATATTTTTAAAGTCCAACTATTCGAAAACCCGATCCAGTTGTAATTTTATTTCGTGGAAGCAATGATTAATTAATATATTATTAGGCAATTGCTAGAAATACAAGAAAAGGTCAGTCACAGCCCCAGCCCACACATGTTGCTATGAAGTTCGCTCTCGCCCGTGAAAAAACATAACTTATGTATTTTCTCGGGGAAAGTGAACCTCATGTAACAAAACAACAAGAGCGATTTGTCCAGTAACATCAAATCTCCATAATTCCTCCATATTCCAATATCAAGCAAATGAACAAAACAAATAATGTACTTCAGAATTGGACACTCTCTCCAAGCAATCCATTTTCTGCGTGAAGATTCGTGTGTGCTTTTTGATGGCCTTTTATGGTTGGCCATCTGAAAGGACACGCTCATCTTCTCGGAGGAACGCGTCATGTTACTTGGGGCGGATCCAACATCCAGTATTCTACTAATTGGTAGAAATTTTCTTGAAACAACTGGACCGGAAAACAAAGGGTCAAGGTCAGTCGTCTCCTTTGAATAAGTGTAATCAACAAGCTTTAGGTAAGTTGACATAAATTTAATCCTGGTTCAACTAATGTTAATCTGACCAAGTTTATTTAGCCTAATGATATTACGCCCTGTCCTATACTCGCTAGTTGTGACATGAACAGTTTCTTTTTGTGAATCACCCTTTAGTCTCATTAGAAATCAAGCAAAGCAAGGGATGAAGAAAGAGTGTGGGTATTTAGGAGAGGAAGGGGAAACTTATCGGAGAAACATTAATGAAGCGTTGATTCCTTAATCTGCTTTTCCCGGTCAATTAAATTCCGAAAAATACCCAAGAGTGTGAGTGTGATGCTTGAGCTGATGGTTTTCTCCAGATCAGACATCAGGAGGGGAGAAAAAGGGTTGTGGAGATGTGTAAGTTCATTTGACAAATAGAAAATTGAGTTTCTTGTCCTTCCAATGCCAATCCTTGCCTTCTCAAGAAATCCTATCCATCCTTTCGGTTTCGGATCGGACTGATTTTGTCGCATCTAGTCTATCTGTCCCCTGCATGGAGTTTGTGCAACGAGTCGTGCTTAATAATCATTTTCTTCCACGTTTTTTCTTCCCGTAAAGTAAAGCTAAACTAACCAACCATCTTTGACTCATTCACAACTTTTGTTCGTTGTTCGAATACCAAAATCCAACTAAGCAGGAGTTTCCCGAATGATGCCTGCCTGCCTGAGTGGGGAAATGTTTGAACAACCCTTTTTCTATTTCCGGCTAGGATTGGAGGATGGGCTTTGACTTCCCTTCCTTTCCCATGATTTGATTTATGACTTGGCATCCTGAGGATCACACTTCATTTTAATCCTCGATTTACCCTTATTATCCCAAGATTAGCTGTTATCCCCTTCAATTGTTTCCGGCTTGCCATATTATCCCCATTTGCTCAAATCCGAAACAAGTTTTGCGTAGAAATTTTAATTGGTTGACTAGTTAGCCGTTTTTGCTCCTATATAGCAAGAGTAAACCGAAACAAACGAGAAGAAAATATATGAGGACAATTAAGGGATAAATTAAGAAACTCATGGCTTGGTCTAATGTACGGCTACAGCCAGCACTCAGATAATTCGAAATAAACTACAAAAGAGGAAAGAGTAGAAGATAAGACGCCCTTGTTAGTTAATTAGGTGTGAGGATTTCACAAAATAGGGAAGAACAGGGCTGCAGAATGAAATATAGGGACTTACAAGCTAATAATTGAAAAGGACGAATAATCCAATGGGGCAATGAATAAGAATCACACGCAGAAGACCCACCCATTGTATTGTAGGTCTAATAGCATAAATTGTGACAGGGTAGATGCCCTTGTCCTTCCTGTATTTCCCAGCTGATTTGGTAATTGAATTAAATAATTTGAACTTAAACAATCAAAGATTTCCCCTTGTGAGTCTAGAAACTTTTCCTGCTCCAAGTTTTCTTCATTTGTTCATCCCTAGAGTTGAGCTTTAATAATTGATCAGATAAACTGAGAAAGTAATTAAAATACAATTCATTTCACGCTTTCCCTTTCCCATGCTAATCCTTTTACCTAAAGTGATCTGCCAAGGCCTTAGGCCAGGCCCCCTATTCCGATACTACTACAGCCAACTTCTGAGATGTTCCTATCTTAAAATGTTTTCTCCTTTGAAGAGGAAACAAATTAAGGAATGAATTTCATTCATAGTGCCACAGGCAGTGTCTTCCTTGGAGGCACAAGCAAAAGCATAGGAGGTTGGGGAAATGTTAAATGTTAATGTGACGGCTTATCTTAAT
>WJEZ01001071.1:0-20153 GCA_009869925.1 Thalassaphorura encarpata | reverse complement strand
CTATCGGATTAGCACCAAGAAGAAGACCCTTGGAAAGTGATAGCAGTGATGAGTAAGTCTATAGTCTTCGTCTTTGTTTTCATGCATCAAAAAAATTAAATATGCTTATTTATGCCTATTTTAGAGATCCTGATTTCGTAGACGACTACTTGGAGGAAAAGTTGATTCTGAATACAGCTTATCCATTCAGTTCTAAAACAATTGACAGCCCAATTGCCCGGAGGGAAATTAAGACTAAAATTGCTCGTCTAAACTTCTCCAAGCAAATGTGTAAGTCTCACACAGTGAATCAGTCATGTTTACGTCCTTAATGTCTCATGTGATCTTTTCGTTTTACGTAGCAAGTCCAGCACAGTTCATGTCAAGGTAGCATAAAAAACAATCTTCAACTTAATGTTAATAGGTTTTCACCAGATGCGCATTTATGTATGCGAAAGAGTATTTTGCATTTCTTCCCTCAAAAGGAACTAAAATTGAAATTTATTTTCACATCCGACAAACTTTAGTTAAAGCTGTTTGAGCCAATATTTCCAAATTAGTCTAGCTTTTCTAGTTTTTATCTAGTTTGACCTAATATTTTAACTGTCATGCATTTTACTTAGGTTTGAAGCAATTGCCATTGTCTGGGCCAGGGTATGAAAGCCGTGGAACCAATTCTCAGAAAAATGAAGCAGAAACAACGTATTCCTCCGATTCTACTTCCTCTTTAAATGTTATGGATGTTCAATCGGATAGAGTTTGGAAGGTATATGTTTATCCATGCAGTGTTTATGAAATGACGAAAAATGCTCATCTAATTTTGGCATAATTACAGCAAAATCATTTGGACAGAGTTGTTGAAGAAGTCAAATTTGCTCTTCGACCCTTCTATGATGCAAAGAAAGTTACAAAGGAAGAGTACAAGGACATTTTGAGACGTGCTGTGCGAAAGGTATGCCAATCTAATATCTAACTGAGCTTGCTGACGTACATCTCAACCATTTATTGGCTAATTTGATTTTGAATTGCTAAATTATAGGTCCGTGATAATCCGTCTGGGCAGATTAAACCAGCAAAAATAGCTGCAATGGTTCATGCTTACGTGAAGAGAGCTCGGGCTCAGCGACGAAATAAGAAGGATGTAATGAAAAATGGACAGAAAGTAGAGATTCAAAATTATAAGCCGGATTATTAATATTTTATATCAATTTGCTGGTATTTTAAACAATTTGCATGCAGATCTTAAGGTATAATTATGAGTTGGATGGTCTTTTTGAGTAAAATTTTAAGATATCGTTCAGTTTATATTGGATTTGTTATTTTATGCCAGTCTTGAAAGACCAGATTATTATTTGTCAATACAAGCAGACAAAAATTTCGTTATTTGGTTATTTCGCTCATTTCGCTGTTTTTTATCAACACATGCAAATTTACCTGCTATTTAGCATAACAACACAATTTGTGACCTTTGTATGTAAACAAGTCGCCTCGCTCCACAAGTATTCCACAAATAATGCCCTCGCCCCCTTTGCCTGTGTTAATTTGAGTTTTTCAAAATTGTTAAGCTTTATTTTGAGAAAAATATTAGCTTCAACTTGAATTTGCTTTGGAAATCATGCACCGCTCTCGTCGTTCGGATGATTTGAACAATTTGGGAACTCGTAACCCCATCAGTCCCGAATATTCAACCTGCAAATGGTTTTTTGGCCAATATCATCAGAATTGGTTCAGGCTCCAAATCCCAGACGGATGTTCAGGATGAGACTGTCCATGGCTCTATGGAAAATCTGTATCATCCTGTGAATTACAGATCTACATCAAAGTCACGAAGGAGTCGGAGTAAGAAGGGCAGGAGGAGCAAGAAAAATATGAGGAGTTCCTCTCCGTCAGGGACAGATATTGCTGAAGGGTCAGGGTCAAGGTCAAGGCCAGGAGCTGCTGCTGCTGCTGCAGTCGTTGCTATTGATTTGTATCGGAATAAACCGAATAATGCTACATTGGCTGTTCCTTCCTTAATGGATGAAAATCAAATGCTGTATCATGCATTGGACGAAGAAAGGAAAAAAATTCAATTGCGTAAAGCAGCCTGTGCATTTCTTTATGGGGCTTTGCGTAGACAGACAGAGCGAATTGCTGCATTGGGTGTAAAAGTCAAAGGAAAAACTCAAGAATCAGCTGCTCGGCTAATTCTTCATAATTTACTTTTGAATGCTTTTCGAAAACGTGAAAGGGAATTGGAAGTTTTGATGAAAGAAAATGTGGAACTTCATAAAATCGTAAGATTCGTAACGGACAGCCGAAATCGTAAACTGATTTAGAAACATTGATATCAGCCTATGTTTTATTTATGCCAAACAGGTTGAAAACCTAAATCTACAAATTCGAGTCGTTCGACATTTACAAGTGACTGAGAAACAACGCGGTGTGGAAAAAGAACATGAATTAAATTCCACGAAGGATAAATTGACACAAATGAAGGACTTATTGGATGCGTCTCAAGCTGTAAGCCTAATTTTGTACATGAAAGTTTCATTGTTCACAACATTTGGCAATATAAATTTATTATAGCAACTAGCAAACGTTGAAGAAGAATCCAGGAAGGCTCATGCAGAGAGACAACAATTTGAAGAAGAGACTCGTCGAGTTCGAGATCAAATGAAATCGACTCAAGAACAATTTGAATTTTTATCTGCGAATCTTGAGTTGGAAAAGAATCGAGCGACCAAATATGAGATGGATTCGTTTAATCAGAAACGAATGGTACGCACATCATGAATAATGCATTCTTTCAGAATTAGTTCATAATTTTTATGCTTGTACACTAGATAACGGATTTGAAAAAACAAGTGGATGATTTGACGAATCAAAGTGCCCAATGGCAAGAGAGAGCCAGAAGTTTTGAGTCTACAAACTGGGAATTAACTCTAAGACTTCAGGATAGAGATCGTGAGCTCAAGGCTGTTCAAGCTGCTTGCAAAACTCTGAATCAGGAATTATTTGAAGGGAAACAGTACGAGTAGATTTAAAATTTGATGACTGCTGTAAATTGAATGTTTATCACTTTTAAAATGATTTCAGGCAAAAACATTTTCTAAAGGAGCAAAACGAAGAACTCCAATCTAAATTCAGAACTTGCATCAGGGAATCTGGAAAACTAAAAAAGAACATTTCAGTCTTAAAAATTGAATTGGAGGAAAAATTGGGTCAAAACAACGAGCTCGAGGAGTCAGTCAAAAAAATGAAGTACGGTATAACTTTTATTCCCGAGTCGAGTGTGGTATTATTATACCACATATATATTATACATATATTACATATATATATTATTATATACACGTACCTTATGTGAATTTTACTTACAGGGACGAATACACCAAAGTTCGAGGGGAATTGATGCAATTTAAATTAAAAAACCTGCGAAAACGTCGTGTTTGGGGAAATTTCTTTGTAATTCTTGTTTCCCCTATCGAGGCATTCCGATATCTTTTTCTCAGTCCATCATCGCCTCAATCTACACCACAAATTACGAGGAAACCAAATCTGGGACTCAGGGAACTCCGATTGGAGTCAAGAACCGACTAAAATTATTGAAATACAATTAAAGCGCGACAAGGTAGTGAGTGGTCTATTGTAAGAATTATGTGTACAAATGGTGTACGGTACGTGTACGTGGTACATGTACCGTAGTAAGGTAAAATAAATACTAGGTCTCCTATAAATATTGAAACACATGTCTTGTCATCTGTTGACTTTGTTAAATGCTTTAGCTTTTGTGTTAGTTTTTGTGTGCACTGTATTGGCCTGGCTTGGCTTGGCAGTGGCAGTGGCAGTGAGTGACCTTCGCACGCGTTTCAATTTCTTTCATAGATTTACCTTTAAAACTGAAAAGGAATATTGTCTAAGGATGAATTTGCTGTTTTCTAATTTCATTTTCATTGAAATTCTTCCGGGTTTCAGCACTATAAAAACATTCTGGGGAATAAATCCTTAATTGTACTAAGCAGCAGCACTATGCATCCAAACAAATTAACTTGAATGAGGAAAATTAAAACTGATCTGTAGCGTAGGAAAAAAACCACACACACAGACACGTACAGAGTGTCATGAAGATTAATCAAACCTGTAATTAAATCTCAAAACCCGTTAAAATCCAGGTTAAAAAACTCCAGTTATAACAATGGTTCTTTTCCTGTTGTTTTTGTGTACTTAACGCTAACGCTAGAGCTAAGACAAGTCATGGACATGATATACTGATGATGATGATGATGATGACTTCACAAACAAATCGAGTTGAGTTGAGATTTGAAGGTTAATAATGAAAATGCACAGCTCAGTGCACTTATACACGCCTTTGCTGAGATCCAATAAGAATTTTGCTCATGGGAATGACGAATGGCAATTTGCAAGTACAATGGGACAAGGCACAGGCACCAGTTGCCAGCCAAGGAAGGAAAGTACAAGTGTTTGTATTTTGATGTCCATGCTCATGTTCATCTTTTATCCTCAGTGCCGTGCTTGGCTATGATATGTCCGATAAGAAAAACAGCAAAACAAATTAAGCAGGAAGATGATGAATCAAATGTGAGTTTTACCTTGGCCTGTCGACTTAAGCGCATTACCTGCAAATTACAATGTCAGTATGATTAATTCGAATGCATAATGCATAGCGATAGAACGAGAGAACGATCCTACAACAGAACGCTTAATTATGGGATTGATTGTTGCTAATTAAAATCTGTACCGATCTTATTGCCAGTGCAGTGATAGCGATATTGCCAATTGTCCAGGATTTATACGTGTTTCTTTTTAAATGGCCAAATATTGCCATTGCTAATTTTGTGCATTATGCTCGGACGACAATGACAAGCATGATGATGAGTATGCCACTCTTCTAATACTTCCTTAAACCTAGACTAAAGAAAGTAAAGACATTGAATTTATCATTATATCATACAAGGTAGTCAATCGAATCCTTTTGAAGGTTCAATGCATTGGTACTCAATTTCAAGGATTCCATATGAAAACTTCATATTGCTAGTTTTCACAAACGATTTTCAAATCTTTGATATGCTGAAATGCTGAAAATTTTATACGAAACCAGTGAAGTGCTAGCTACTTTAATTTCATATTATTTCTACCTTCATTTCTAAAAATCCGTTCGGATAGGAAATTATTACAAAATTCTTACCATTTTCTGGAAAAATTCCTAGCGTTAGTTTCGACTTTAGAGGAAATTTACGTTTAATTAGTTCTTCAAGTTGAAGAGAAGGGTTGGATTGACTTTCCAGTAGGTTAGATTATTATTTTGCTTGCTTTTATTACGTCAAAGGAAGTGATTAAGATGAGGTGAGGTAAGGCAAACATTATTTGTTGTTTTTTGTCCGTATCATAGTCACATTGCCCTTTCACGAGTCACGACCATTATCAAGTAAGTAAGCAATAAGCAATTACACATTATTAAGAGGTAGGAGAGGGATTCAATTCCTCGTGTCCATCCAAATTTAACTTCTGGAGATGAGGCCCAGACCCAGGCCCCTCCTCCTACTTTTAATTAAGGAACCAAATCAACAATGCATACAGCAGCTCAGCGTCCAGAATTCTTCTACCAACTCATATAAAAGGCTTGGACTCAACTAAGGAAATCACAGTCAGTCTTTGATCACTTATCAAATCTTTCAACTCAACAATCGTGATTTACTCACAACACACCAAATCTTCAACAATGAACTCTGTAAGTAAAACAATTTTGATTTTATTTTTCGACTGAATACAAAACTTACAATTAAGTTAATTAAAAATTTTATATTTTCTTAGGCCGTGGTTTTCGTTTTCGCTGCCGTCATGGCTTTCGCTAACGCTGGACTTCTCCACGCACCAGCAGCCGTCGTTGCACCAGCACCAGTTGCCTATGCCGCTGCACCAGTCGCCGTAAGCTTAAACTGACTTTTTCAATTAAATAGTTCTTGACAATGGTTTTAAAAAAGATATTTTAATATTTTGGTTCTATTTGCTAAATACTAAGTTTGGTTATCAGGTTGCTGCTGCTCCATTGGGAATTGCTCATGGCTACGCTGCTGCCCCTGCCATTGTTAAGACTCATCATACCGTTTTGGCTGCCCCAGCATTCAGAACCGCCGTCGTTCACCCAGCTCCAGTCCTTGCTCATCATGGTGCCGTCCTTGTCTAATTTTGTCTCTTAGCTGAGATTTTTTTGGACTTACTCCTATTTCTTCAAATTGTTGCCCTTTTTAACGTGCCCATCCATCCGAAGACTTGACTGCCTACCCTACTAACCAACCCTTGTTGATTTTTTTTTACACGATGAATCCGATTTTTTGTACAATTTTCTAACGTAAAATTTGAATTGGTTTTGTTGAATAAAATTTCAAATTCTTCAATCAAACACCCTTTTTGCTTTTGCTCCAGCATTTGTTGTTCTTGTCGATATTTTCATAACTCGTTGAATATTCGTCGACTGTTTCATCCAAATCTGGGAGTCGTTCACAGCTAGGGAATGTTGGAAGAACTCTTCTTGGAACTCGAGTTTGGATAAGAGGGAATTCATACTTATTTCCAAGACGAGACACGATCGTCCTCACTTGCAAATGTTTATTTCTTCGCATTCCGTCCAAAATCTTATCAGATCTGCAACAATCGTCATCATCATCGTCTTCGTCCATAAATGGCCAGAAACAACAGAGGAATATTCTTGGACACATTTTAGACTAAATCTGTATAATTTAAATTTTATCTAAAATTAATACTTGAAGATTTGAATTAAATTATTTTTACCTGTTTAGCAAGCCAGCAACATTTCAACACATAAAAGCAGAAAAATAAAATTAATATTAACAGTTTTCTTCCTTCTGCTGCTTCTGAAGGTTTGCCCAGTTGAACAAATAAAAAGTAGACAGACCAAGCAGGACAGACCAGCCTTTATATTATTATTAGTTCATTTTACCTTTTTCCTTTATCAAAACCCAAATGCAATTAACACATTCGCGGTTAGCCTAGCTGTATCTGTCATTGGAGGAAGGAATAGGACAAAATTTATCTAATCTCATTCAATGTACAAAGAGCATTCCCATCTACACTCGTCGTGTTTTTTATAACTTTTATAACCAAAATCAGAAAATTCTGTTGAAGTGTCAATTGCCTAGCTTAGTATGTGCATTTGTTACGTTTCCCACAAAATCTCATGACATGACGGGAACTACGTAATTGCGCCTCGCCTCACCTCACGTCCTGAATTTTTCAACCACCTGCCTTAAATTTTCATTAAGTTAATCATCTGATGCTAATTTGTCAATAATGACGAACTTTGATTATTCTCAAGTCATTGTCATGCATTCAGATCGGTCACAAGACCTTAAAAATGGAACAGGTGAGTAATTATGGCGTGGCATAATCTGATTAGAGTTTTATTTGTTTTATTGTCGTAGTCCCTGTCTGTCCATACTTGCAAATAAATACTTCGTTTTATTCTTCCTGTAGGTCTGATTAGCATACGATTGCTAGTCTATTCACCGTACAATCGTTCTGATACGAAATGATTAAAACGTAAAGCAAATCGATTTGGATTAGCTTTGCGTGTATTACATTTTATGTATACGGCTTGGTTATTACAGATTCCAATGTTACTTGTACGTAAAATGTGAATTTGGTAATGTTTGGCAATACTCATACGGATTGACTTAAACATACAGATTGGGTGACGATTTTTTAATATGTTTCTTGGAATTAATTCAAATTTAAACGAAAAGTTAGTATTGATTCCAGAATGTCAGAAGATTTATTCAATACGGTGCGGTGAATGAGAAGTGATCCAAAATATGTTTCGTACCATTTTTGTGAACGTAAATATTTAATACAATCTTCGCAGTTTGTAACATGTTGAAGTAGGGGCTTTTATGTAATGGGACAATTTACTCAAAAAAAATATAACCAATGTGGTCATATGGTCATGGTTTCCAGTCTTTTCAAAAGCAATCAAACGTACCCATTTAACTGCTATAACTACTACTTAAAACATGAACTTTTTTACATGAGAAGATCCAATGATATGTTGCTAGCTCATCGCGTGCGTGGAAGAAGACCGCACCGCACTGATTTCCCATCACAAAGTCAGTTTCCAAGGAAACCTCAACTCCTTGAGTCTTTGACTTGGAGAAATCGACTCAACAANACCGCACTGATTTCCCATCACAAAGTCAGTTTCCAAGGAAACCTCAACTCCTTGAGTCTTTGACTTGGAGAAATCGACTCAACAACAAGGAAATGAAAGGATAGGCATGAACATAAGTCAAATTTTTTCCTCATCACGTAGATTTCTTCTAATCAAGTTGACGATAGTCGAATTTAACTTTTGCTCTCGCGCCCCGCCCCAGTCTACTCCTATAATACAAATACAACTAGCTAATTGTGGATTTTCTAGTAAGTTGACGTAGTTTTTAAAACTGAACTAGTTGTGCATTTAATTAACCTGTCAATTAATTAGGAGCACCAGGAACAAAATGAGTGACGTTTGGGGCAAAGTGTATGATATCAGAGCTCCTTACAATGTACGGGGTGGAGACATTTGCTTGTCTTCGTGTCGTCCGTGGATTCACAATCGAGTCTTGGCAAAAGGACACAGTCACAGATTGTCCACCAAGGGCTGGCTCAACTCGTCCAAGATGCCCGACTGCAACACTTTTTCGCAAATATTATGACCGTGGTGAATTTCCAATGATGATTGATCAAAACTGCAATGGAAAATCTATTTTGTGGAAGGTACGAAAAAATTTTAGTGGTAAAAATGAATAAAAAACTAAATATTTTGGTTATTTTGCACAGATTCCCCCAAACCAATTGGATTATCATCACTATTTGCCACTTTTCTTTCAAGGACTTCGTGAAATTGAGCATCCTTATGCTTTCTTTGCTCGCCAAGGGATTCATGATTTGTTGATTCAGGGCTGTGAAAAAGTATTACCAGTCGTCCCACAATTGATTCGCCCTATTAGAGGTACGTTAGCCAATTAACTCATTGTTGCAACCATTGTTCACGTTAATTTTTATTTAACAGAGGCTCTGAACACTCGTTGTGCTCCAATTCTAAGAGCTACGCTTTTAGCCTTGCAACAATTAATCGTTTCTGCTCCAAAGGTCGGCGAAGCCTTAGTTCCGTATTATCGACAACTCCTCCCAATTCTGAATATTTTCAAAAATAAAAATGGTAAGATCACTGAAATCCTGATCAAAATTTGATGAAATTATGTATTGTAAATATTAATTTAGCGAACCTCGGGGACCAAATTGAATATGGTCAGTACAAGCGTGAGAATATTGGAGATTTGATTCAAGAGACGCTTGAGCTGATGGAACGCTATGGTGGGGAAGATGCCTTCATCAATATCAAATACATGATCCCAACGTATGAGTCTGTTGTTTTCAACTGAGAACAGCCTAAGAATTTCTCAATGTTAAAACAATCAATAACCAATTCCTCAAATCAAATTAATTCCTTCACCCATTTCACATGGATTTAGCTTAGCTAAGCTAGCTGTATACGATACGATATGATAAGCACGTCTATAATTAAGTAACTTGAAAATTCAAAATACCACAATGCCTGTGATATGACCAATCAATGAGGAGAGGAAAGACAATGAAATGAATAAAAATAATTTGTACAATTTCATTAATTCAAGTTTTTTTTATTGGTAGTAGAGGAACAATCCAGTTATAATTGGACAATTAAATTAAGTAATAAATTAAATAGAACATAACAAAAGAGAAATATCATACGAATAGTACAATTTCACGTCCAATTGATATGCGATAATATTATGTTTGTTCTAATAATCTAAAAAATAAAATGACTAAAATTAAAAACGAGTGAGCTAGATTAAAATTCTAACAATCTCTTCACTCCATCTCTGATTCCAAAGCTCATTGCGCTCCGCTCAGCAAACAACTGGACAAATTTATTCTTACTAATACATTTTTACCATATTTGAATTTCTTAACCACTAATTAACATAATATGTTTCGTGTTATTTTCCGATGATATTGTCCGCCTTTAATTTAAATTACTTGAGAAGTGAGCTAGATATGTAGTGCGTAATTAAGAATGGAAATTGCTCGATGAACAAAGTACCGTACGTAATACTAAAAATCTAAGAAATACTTATTTGTTTGATTAGATTTAACATTCATTAGGTTTCGGTTCAACCAATCTCTTCATCACATTTATATGTATTCAATCAATTCTTGTCGGCGGTGGAGGAGAATTGGCTCCAACACTGATACCAGAATCACTGGATTTTTCACAAAATAAAAACCGATTCTTTTGTCCTTGATCTCCACTACTACTACTTTGTGGAGTTCCACTAGGGGAAGTGGCTCCAGTCTCAAACATGGATTTTGCCTGCAAAAATCGTTGACGGACAGCACAATATTGCTCAACGTTCTCAGGCCATGAGTCATTGGACTTTACGGATTCTTGGGCATCCATTTGATTCTTGATTTGAGACAAAGGGTGAGAATGGACTTGGAATTGTTTGCCATGTCCAGAATTTGAATTTGTAAGGCGTCCGAGGAATACACTCGGTGGGGCTGAGGATCTAGATCCACCTCCTCGGCCAGGACCAGGACTCATGTCAACTCTTAGGTTGACTGGGGATAAAATAATTTCTTCAATCTCAGGATCCTCTTGATCATCACATTTAACAAAAACTCCAGAGTCACGGACCATTGTGGTTCCATTAGATTTTGATCCAGCGCCACCAGTCCTAGTAAAATTGGCTGGTGGGGCTATGATTCGATGTAAATCAGATTCTTCTTCCAAATCACAATCTTCTCGGTCATCAATTCCATCTAATTGACTTGGACATGAATAAGTTGGAATGATGATTGGTGGGATTTCAGCTTCAGAGTCAAATTCTCTTAGTAATTCCACAACAGTAAGGATTTTTGTTCGATCAGACTGATTATGTATAGCAAGGCGATCCAAATCTTCCTCTTCCAATTCCTTGAAAAGGTCGAGTGACTCGAATCCATGGAGAATGAAGACTGAAATGTATTCCTGGAAAAATAGTACAAAAGAATAAATAACATGGACCAAATCGTAAGAGAAACTGACAAAAGGGATGGAAAGGAGATTCCAAGAAACACTTCTGAAATTAGACCTGTTTCCCACTTTCCTATCCTGATCACCCAACAGACCCAAAATTAAAAATTGAACAGAATTCGAAAAATCTTGGCAAAATTCCAAATCGACTGGGCTGTCTGTCCTAGCATCGTTTTATTTTGAAAAATTCTGACATTCCCAAAAGCCACATCCAGCACTGTCAAGTGCGATGCTACGCCTTATGCCACATTTCTTCCTCGGCCTATTGCGCTTGGAATTCCTTGTGGATTTTCCAGAGTTGAAACGAAACGAGACGAACAAAGGGTTTTTGAGTTTGAACTACTCATGAAAGTACATAAAAGATATAGTTTGTGCAGGCAGTGGATCTGGAATGTGGGACCTAAAAAGAGAGAAAGACAGACAGTGCAGTGCTAGTGCCTTGAGAGCTAAGCTCCAGCTTGATCTGATTATGTGAAAGGAAACTTAGAGATTGAAAGGAACGTCGTCGTCTCTCACTAAAATATTCATGTTGAGGGACCTACACAGACGCTTTTCAGACCAAATTTGAAATACGGTTCGTTTTTTTCTTAAAAAGAATCCTGACGCCGAAAGCAAAAGCAAATAAGTTCTGGGTTTCACTTCGGTCTTGTCTTAAAACTCAAACTGGAAACTCAAGCTCAACAAATGGAAGCTGTTGAATAGAATAAGCCCAAGTTGAGTGAGCGTCACTCCCAAATACTGTGACAACTTTCATTCATCCAGTGTCAAAGAAAAATAGGATGAACACAAATGGTTCATTTGTAATGCTGAATGCTTAATTTTAGGACAAGCATTAAAAATAGTTGAAAACATTGGCAATCCAAACTATAAAACTTTTTTAACATATCAGTTTCCCCCTTTATAAATGAATTAGCTTGATAAAATAAAGTTTTGCCAAGTTCATTTCAGTTCTATGAAAAAAGGCAGACAGAAAATATACTTTTTAGTTGAAAACATTGGCAATCCAAACTATAAAACTTTTTTAACATATCAGTTTCCCCCTATATAAATGAATTAGCTTGATAAAATAAAGTTTTGCCAAGTTCATTTCAGTTCTATGAAAAAAGGCAGACAGAAAATATACTTTTCCTCGTCAGACAAAGAGAAAGCTCTTTCCCCCCATGTAAGTAACTTCTAAACGATTGAGTCCCCGAGTCAAAAGACCTTGAAAATATGTAATTCATGTAGCCTGAAGCCAAGTCTTGCATTAGACTTAGACTTCGACATGGCTTTTTCCGTACGGTCTGTTGATAAATTATTATTTTTTCGATTTGTACCAACGAAGAAAGGAAGCAAAGCAAAAAAAGTAAAAGAGGGGAAAGAAATTGAAAATCTTGGAGTCAAGTCTAAAAGGGAAGAAAAGGATTGGGAACTTGAGAGTCTAGGGTTCAATAGTAAGAAAGTAAGAAGATTGACTGTTGTGTCTTGGTGAGTGACTCACTTCAAGATTGATTCGACGGAGTAAGTCACCCACAGATTTGGGTCGTCCTTTCTTGAGAGAAGCGGCCGTAGCAGCAGTGGCAGTGGCAGTCGTCGTGGCAGAAGATTTTCGTCTTCCGGTCCGACCATGTACTCCCCTAAATGGAGATTCACTGTCAAGACTTTTCGAGTGTTGACTCAGAGCCGCATTCTCTTTACGAATTTCTCGAACCACGTTCGCGACGGTTTGACGCTGCTCCATTTCCCACGGAGTCATAGCTGTCATCCTAGGTTCAAACGTACAATAAATACTCTAGTTTAGTTTAGACATTTATTATGTGATACAAAAAAAAAAGCAAATGCCTTGGCTTGGCTTGGTTTTGGCTTAAATCCGAGGAAGAAACAGATTTGTCTTCAAATTCAAAGCCCCATTAGTCAAGCTCAACTGAATCAAATAAACTTTCTTTAACTTCCATTACAACTTAATTTTCAAAATTGAGGCTCTTTCCCCAATTTTTCAATTTGAACATCTATTCGGTCATAAATTCAAAATTTAACGCACAGAAAAAAAACGGCAATTCTTTCTTTTTAAAGTCGCGAAGGAACAGGGGGTAGGACTATGGCATTTAAACTGGAAGAGCGGCTCCGCTTTGTCACATAAAAATAGTGAAACATAAACAAACGTTTGGAGGATTATGGGCCCCAGTAGACCAAAACCGTCGTCCACTGAAAATGCAAGGTAATGTAATGGGGGGATTTTATGAGACTCTGCACTCTGAGTCCCTTACCTCTTATTGCGACGGCGGATGTGAAGGTAACTGTGTGCTTGACGGCTACGATGATCCCCTGAGCGGTCGTACACATTTGAACCACCGCTCTCATCCTCTCCTTCGTCCTCATCAGACTCTGGATCTGGAAGAATCTCAACATTGATGAACTTGAAATGTCCCACTTGTCCATTCACTTTCCCAGTCCAAAGACCCGAGGGTTTCTTTGAGATTATTTCAATCAAATCACCTTTCTGTAGAAAATTAACAAAAGACACAAAATTAAAATGAATTCTTGTTAAAATTGCAATAAAACGAACCTTGTATCTCAGGGCATGACGATCATATGGACTATGCATACAATCTACGAGTGCGACAGCTTTCCCCACAAAAGGACCCGTATATTCTTCAGTCTCACTCAAACTTAAACTCCCAAATCCTCCACTCTGACTATTTGTAATGGAAATCAACTCTTCCTCCGAGGAATTCCTTCCTCCAGGTCCAATAATGTCAACGGCTTTGCTTCGGTAAGAAGAAGTGCATCCAGTCCTCGTCTCATTACTTCCATTCTCTCCATTTCCCTCGCCGCCTAAAGTTATAAAAAAAGTTAAACTCATTAGTATTGCTCCGTGACATCCGTTTTACGTTTTTGAACCAAACTTAACCCAAAAACTTATGTAAATGGGGAAACCAACTCTAGCTCTAGCTGTGCCTTTCTCTACTTTTCCATTTCATTTGTTCCTGTGCACCCAAAAAACCGAGCGTGCCTACAAAACTAAACTCAAGTTACGAAATCACCCTTCTGGGCTCCTATCCTAAAAACAAGAAGGAAGAGGAAGAGAAATTCTCTGAGTGTAGTGAGTGTATAGAGGAGAGATCTAATAATTAAGAGAAAGGAGATAAAACTTGAAGGACCGGAGGAGGTGAAATATGTTCCCAACATAAATTCAACTTTCACCACGACAGCAGTGCTGGGTTCTCCCTCAACTTTTCCTCTCTAATAATCCGTACCTATATTTTATGACGTCATCACTCCCAGTGATTTAGCTTTTACTCAAATTCAAGATAACGTAGGCCAGACCACCACCACATGGGAGAAACTGCACTACTACTATTATATTCTCTTCGTATTAAATTATTCTATACAACTTCTACTCAAAATCTGACACAAGAAGTTGAAAAGTCAACGACAAGGCTGCTACATGCGCCAGAGATTAATTCGACTCCACAAATTATTCTTCACTCAAATTCCCAGGACACCTGGTCCTAAGGCAAGACCAAGACAAAGTTTTACCTTGATTTGCTGATTTTATACAGCAATTTCGCCCTCACGTCTTGCATTTGCAAAATTTTGCAGAATTTTGAATTTTAAATGAAATGAGGCAATTGCATAGGATCGCATAAGAATATTTCTGGAGGGTGGTACATACGTACATTTATTAAAAATTGTGGGTTCACTGACTTCATAAACTATGCAGATCCACTCTCCAACCGAGTGTGATGAAAGCCTTTGCCTTGCCACAGACGAAACTCGTCGTCGTCAAAACTGCATTCATCAAACTCACCTTAAAATCCGCCCTCATATTTTTCTCATTTCCATCCGCAAATAAAATATTTACGACTTTTTCCTCAGCCTTTCTCTCCTGCCTTGCATTTCTTTCATTATTGACAAAGACTTCAAATGAGGAGTAAAAACGAGTCTGGGGCTCAGGCAGAAGCCCAAGATCTAATTCCACTATACATGTTTTTAAGCTCATAAGTATGGGACGAAGGAGAAATGAAAAAGATGCTCATATCTTGAGTACACATACATTGACTACTAAGGCAGGCTCCTAGCCTATAAATTTTGCCATGAACGAGTGAATATAAAAAAATCCAACTACTTCAAAAAAAAAAGGAAAAGAAAGGCAAAAGGAAATTCGTTCTGGGTAGGATGCACAAAAGGACTTTGAATTTGCCCTTCCTTCCTTTACAGAGGATCCGGAGAAAACCGGGCAACAAGGAAAGGAAGAGAGAAAGTTGCCATTCTTTCTTATCGGAAACAATAGCAAACCTTACACTTTACACACAACCCTTCTTCTTGTTAGTAGTCGTCCATCCTCGCTCTAATAAATGCTATGGGTAATATATCTGAGGACGACGTTGCATTTCCCATATATCTGTCTAACCATATGATCTAAAATATAAAATAAAAAAAATAATAATGTAATATGAGAAGGAGAGAAGAAGACGATGAAGAACCAAGTGCCATTTTTCTGTTTCTGTCGTCTCTTTCCCACATTGGGTCTTGATGAACACAACTCCTCATAGTCCTAGGGCATTGAGACATAACGCAAAAGAATGAAAAGTGAAATGAAAATGTGTGACTCGTAAAGCATCCAGAGTCCATAAAAGTTTTCCCACTGCCCTGCCCATGTACTCTTTCCATTTCATTTCTGTATCTTTCTTAGTAGCTCTTTCACTCTTCTTATATAACAGACACACGTACTTACACTTTTTTGCAATAACCTTTTGCTCCTACTATGATATCATATGATATGAAATAATTTCATCAGGTAGAGAAGAAGGTCTAAAAAACCATCTGAGAGAAATGGCTACCCCTTCTAAACATTGAAGAAACCGAAACTGAAGGACTATTATTACTCTTCCAATAAAAACGAAAGCGGGTATGTACGGTACAGCCTGTAGTTTTGGCAGTGGGTCGGGCGTCTAGAAAAAAAAGATGCATTACATTCCAAAATTCCAACGTGGGAACCATTCTTTCCCATAAACCAAGATAAACGAAAAATTGCAGAGAAAAAAAACTAACGGGTAAAAGTGAGTGAGGCAAGCAGGCAGGCAGTCAGACTTGGGGAAAGCAATAGCAATCTTTGGGAGTCCCTGTGGAAATTGAGTTTATCATCAAATCCTATAACTACTCCTACACTGAACCTCGTCCGTGCAATTGCAAAGGCAGCACTGTGCTGCTGGGAACAACGTTACCTTTGATGAGTTTATGGCTCAAATGCAATAATACACGAATGGAAGGAGCAGTCAGGCTAGACTAGGCTAGGCTGGTAAAGAAGTTTGACATGAAAACATTGGAAAACGACAGGACAAAGTGGCATAAGAGCCTCGGATGTGTGATTGGATTTTAACTGAAATTCTTACTGTGAAAAAAAGTTTCAGGGCTAAAAATTAAATGGTGTTGTAGATTATAACATAACTGAATTTGAATTCTCAGATTATAATTAACCAAATTAAAAATCTAGCATCCTTGAGCCCTTGAACTTTCTTAACTACTTACCCATGGATTTTCGGTTTCCTCCTTCAAAGTTGTTTGAATTGAGAGACGAGGATTGTTGTTGCGGTGGTTGTTCATTGGAGCCAGGGATAGAAGAGGTGCTGTTGGTGGTATTGAGATGATTCCCAAAGGAAGAAGTCTTGTGACTACTAAAACGTCTCCGACCCTTGGAACCCAACTCTTTCACTTTTCCAAACAAACTTTTGCTGCTTTGTGGGAATGAGTTTTCAGACTCTTGTTCTTGTTGGTTTTGTTCTGAAAGGTGTTGTAGGGGAAAATGTTCCGTTTGACTGCCTCGACTTGAACCTGTGGACGAGTCTCCTCCATTTGATGATGACAAGATTTCACAAGGCGGTGGGTTCTGCTCCAGGGAAGAGAGAGAAAAAAACAAAAGACAAATAAAAACCGATTCGATTCTAGGAGACTACTTATATTTATTTGAGCCCTTGGCTTGGCTTTTCTTTCCTTCCCCTCTGGGAAAACAGACGACTGAGTGAGTTGAGTTCTGTCTAGGGAAGGATGACAAATAAACAAAACAAAGTTCATAAATAAAAGCAAAGCAGGAGAGATTACATTATTAACTTGATGCAGTTCCTGAGATGTCACCCAAGCAAAATGCTATAGCTGTGAGACACTTTGTTCCAAAGAAAATAAACCAGACAGCTTGATTCCCTAAAACTACAACTTTCTTTAGTTGTTTTATATTACTAACTACGACAAACTTTCTTCCTTTTATCATCTTATTTCTGAACCTGGGCAGTACAGACCTTGTGGTACAAATAATTGTAAGATATTTGGCGATGGCAAAACTTTTTCAAAATTATTATAATATTCTGTATACAAAAAACATGCGAATAGCATTTAATTTGACAAAGAATTTAACCACTCGGGTAAATGATTTTTTTCTTCTCTAGCTAAAGAAAGAGAAATCAAGAGTTTTTACTACCTCTGTCAGCTACAAGGTATATATACTCCTAGTATAATCAACGGACCAGGGGATTTTTCCACTTGAAATCACACTAGAATTAAATATTGTGGAATTGAGCTCACAGATATAAAGACGAAGCCAAAATGCCAAGAAGTTCTTTCCTGACTGACTTACAGCCAATCTTATTTCTCCAGACCTGCTCCAGTAGTTTTGACTTGGCTGAGCACTTTACGAGATTTTCGAATTTGCTTTACTAGCCTTTTTTCTTCTTCCAGTCTTTCAATTCATTTCAGGCCAAAGGCAAAGGCAAGGCAAGGCTAAAGCTTCTACTCCCATTCATGTTCATCAAAAGCCAGAGCTGGTCTGACCATTAAAACGAATTGAATTGGATTGGGCTGGGCTGGGCCCGACAAAGTTGGGAATTTTGCTCAACCCTTAAAAGGTCAAACCTTTGTAGAAAAACAAAGTGCTGGCGCTAGTAAAGAAATTATTTTGACCACATGTGAAATGAATTGTTGCCCAATACTTCTAAACTTTTGCTTGAAGCCTAAACCCAAGAATAACTAAGACATTCCGCCTTATCTGAAGATCTGAATGGGCAATTTAAGGCTAAACAAATGTTTCGTAATATTTCAAAACTACAAATAAGAGCAAGTGTCATAATTTACAATCTTATCATGCACAATGAATTTACAAGTACAAAATAAATGTACGAGTAAGTTAAAACAATGCAAAGGCAAGGCAAAGCACTCGGCCTACTTGGCTGTCCAACCATATAAAGACAAATCCATGGATTGACTAATAATTATTATTAGCATTTGTTCTACATTCTGGTTGAGTTTAACGGAAGGAAACAAAATTTGATATTAGCTCATAGCCACAAACAGGAATTGAGTGGTTTTGCCCCATGACCACTACCTACACGTGCAACAAAATTATGGGAAAGCCAAGCCAAGTCTTGGAGGAAATTAAGTTAGGTCGACGTAGTTTTATTGCAAAAATGGAAATAATATTGGATTATCGTTTTTGTAATTTGCACGATTTGGGTTAAATAAAAATACAAGATAATTCTTCAAGTCATTAGGAATTAATTCGAATCTAATAATTTTTAGTAGCATCAGATGCAGATGATGGGATGTGCAGTTCATGAGGAAGGCACAAATCTCACCAGTTTATAAGTGCACGATGAATCTCAATGCAAAAACCTTACTCAAGCATGGCATAATCCATTACATTTTCCTGGAATTCTATTTTGAGGCAGGCACAAATCTCACCAGTTTATAAGTGCACGATGAATCTCAATGCAAAAACCTTACTCAAGCATGGCATAATCCATTACATTTTCCTGGAATTCTATTTAGCGTAAAAGACCCAAGATCCCCATAATAGTTCTGCACAAATTGGAAAACCTATAATAACATGAACCTGAATGGGCACTTGTAGTCCATTTTACATGGAATCTGAAACTAAAAAAGTCAAGTGCCTTGGCGTGCCCGTGCCCGTACCCACTATTATTTCTGACGGGTCGACAGAATAGCGAATGGGTTTTTCTTGAACCGAATTCCGGCCGGCAAGGCAGAGCCAAAGCCAAGCCGAACCTGCAACATTTTCTTTCTACAGAATAGACTTAAAGCTCCAAAGAATAAATAGAAGATGGAACTGGGCACCTAAATCTGACCAAAAAGGAGAAAACGACACTCAGCTCAAGACGTGATTTTCATGCTAAACAATTTGAGTTGGGAAATACAAAGGGGGTTTGGCATTTCGCATCACATTCTTTGCCTTGGCTTGGGCTCTGCGGGTGGGTGCAACTAAATGGAGACTTTTCGCTGGAGAAAGGAAGGAAGAAGAGAGTTTGAACTCGGCTAGAATTCTAAAATAATTCTTTAACACAGCTAAGCCCAGTATTTCCAGCTTTCTCTAAATTATCACTCATTCTCAAAGAAAATACGACTACAGACAGGTTACGTAAGGGTTTCGGTTTTCTCTCACTTTCAGCTCAGATCCAAGGAGAATGAGGAACGCGTCGTCATGTCAGGGATAAACGCCAGAGAGAACCCTGGCAGGAAACTCGATTCTCATTTCTGAATACCAATCCACGTTAACTACTTTCCTGAGCTAGCTGGCTGGCTGGCTGGCTGTCTAATCGGATTTTCATTAATAAGGCTTCAATGGATTACCCTCAATTTCCGATTCACGCCCAAATCAGAACATGGTTCCTAATAATAATACAAAGTCACGCTCGTACTTAATGCTGATGAGTATTTTGAACCCTCTACCAGGTCAAATGTCAAATCTAGCAATTTGCAAAAATTAATGCCATTGCTGATCAGCCACAAAATTTCAAATTCAGAAAGAGAGTGTGACTTCAACCGAAGTTCATTTGATTACCATGATTTGAGCATAAGTCAAAACTTCAACCAAAAAAACCCTTTGTCACATTTCTATAAAAAAGAATGACGACTCACGCACTATTCCATTCCAAGTATTTTAAATTCTTTCCACACGCATTCGCATTTGCCTTGCTTAGATTCAAAGAAAAATTGCAGACTTTGGCAAATATCTACCTACCGCCTCTTGGACTTTGCCTGCTGCCTTGCTGCGCTGGGCAAATAATCCTTCAAA
>WJEZ01001070.1:0-20170 GCA_009869925.1 Thalassaphorura encarpata | reverse complement strand
TAATGCCCTGAAGTGTCATCATCATTGTCATCAATGCTCTGCAACCACTCCATCGTACAGTCACACTGCAATGGATTATGAGCCAAAAGAAGTTCAACGTTTGTAAGGCGCCCTGGAGCCAGGCGCAAAGCATTTTGATCCAACTTTGTCAATTCATTATGAGACAAATCAATTCGTGTCAAGTTTGGCTTCCGGAAAAACGTATAAGCCTGTATAGTTGAAATCCGGTTTTGTCTCAAACTCAACTTTTCAATTGAGTCAGGGAGATTTGTAGAGCTTAGTTCTGAGATGAGATTCTCTGACAAATCCATTTTTGTAATCCTTAAGCTCTCGGCCAGAAGACAGGAGCCAAGAGTTTGAATTTGATTAGAACGAAGGTCCAACCATTGGAGTCTAGGTGGGAAATATTCATAATTCAAGTCTGTCAGAACATTGGCAGATATGTTGAGCCAAAGGAGATTCGGGACACGTTGAAATAGTCCACTGATATTAGATAGACGATTACTGTCAAGACGAATTGCTTGAATATTTGGGTTATTATCGAATGCTCCTTTTTCCACACTAGTAATATTATTTTTTGCTAAATTAACAATCTTGAGGGAAGCAAGATTTAGGAAAGATTCTTTGGTGACTGTCCGAATGGCATTATCAGTGAGACGAAGGCCATATAAATTTGGTAATCTTTGGTAGGATGCATTTCCAATGTCTGTGATTTGGTTTTCACCCAAGTCAAGGGTTCGGAGATAATTGAGGACTCCTATGGCTTCTGGAACTGTTGTTAATTTATTCCCACTCAGATTCAAGTCTTGGAGTGTGGAACAATTTGTAAAGCTCTCTGGGCGAATTGTTTCCAATTTATTGTTGTCCAAGGCCAAAAAGCTAAGAATTGTGAGTCCTCGGCAAATTCGTTCATCAAGAGTCTTCAAATTATTATGGGAAAGCAGAATCGTGTGCATGTTGTAAGTCCCAGCTAGAGCTTCATCCGAAATATGGGAAATTTTATTATTTTCCAAGTTTAAGACTTGTAAACTATACAAATCCCGGAAAAGGACTGAATCGATACGTGTGAGTCGATTGTGGGATAAATTAAGGACGACGAGTCGTACAAGTCCACGAAATGTTTCCCCATTGACCCAATCACTCGTCAAATCATTACTTCCCAAATCTAATGAGATCAAATGCTCCAACCCAGTAAATAATCCAGGGGCAAGGACACCAAGGGAATTATTTTGTAAATAGATTTCCCTCAGTAGTCGATTATCCTTGAAGAATTCTGGAGGGAGTGAAGTGAGCTGATTCCCCGAGAGGGAAATGATTTGTAGGGAATTTAGACCTAACAATGCTCTTTCTGCTGCTAATGTGATGGAATTCAGGTCAAGTCTCAGTTCCTCCAAACTACTGACGGACAAGAAAGTGGCTGGGGGTAAGAGGGTAAAATGATTCCCGGAAAGATCCAAAACTCGGATTTGATTCCCACAATTTTGTGCATTTGGATTCGTAGGATCTGTCATTTGTATCCCAATTGTTCTGAAATCTCGGAGCCAACATGATGTTAAGTTGAGATGAGTTAGGGCAGGGAGGTAACATAGGAAATCTGAGGGGAGGGATGTTAGACTCGTTGTAGACAAGTCCAAATGTCGAAGTAAGGGAAGACCACGAAACACACCGGGTTTAATGTCAAGGGCTAGAGTCGTGGTGGGCCAACTGAAGGCTAGACTAGTGGCTGCTCTAATGGTAAGATTTTGTAGATTAGGGAGATAGGAAAGGGCTCCTGGGGTAATGCCCGCAATTCGACATTTATCTAGCCGAAGGTCATGCAAATTTGGAACTGCCATGAAAACTCCATGGGACAAAACAAATCCTGGTACGGCAGCTGGATCATTTTGTTGACTATTATCTGCACATTTGACCCAAAGGGATTTGGCATGTTCAGGCCCAATCCCGTAAACTTCTTCTTCTACAATGAGATTATGACCAGTTTCCACGAGACAAGTTAACCGGTCAATTTCACCTAATAAACTCCATTGGCATTGGGGTGGATGAAGCCCTTTCCCAGGGGCTGCGAATGCCAATAGGAGGATTAGGATTTTGAGAAAATTGAGAAGAATTAGATCCTTCGTCATTTTTTCCCTCAACAATGGACCTCACCGACGGTGACTGTGGCTGTTGCTGGCTGCTTTTCTTCTCACCATAATGTATGTAGTCTGTCCTTTTGGGAGGAATTACCCGAATACACACACAATCACTGCTCTCAATACAATCGAAGGTTGTGTTCACTTCACATTGTTGAAATATTTGAGAGTTTCCACTGCTCACTTGTTTTCTAATATTGTTCACAATATTTTATCTCATTTTCTCGTCTGAGTGAATTTGTTAAGATCTGTCACTCTATCTGTAGTGGGTTTATTTTTGTTTAGGCTTAAATTCTCATTGTTGTCTTCAGTATTTATTTTCAATTTTGGGAAACATCAAGTTCGGGTGGTAATTTCCAAGTCGAATTGGAGAGTATCTGAAAATATATAAGAAAATCTTTTGTCAATATGGGTGGACATTCTGTCATATCATGTTTTTGATCCGTTTTTATTTATTTTCCATTAACTCTTAGATTTAATTATTTTTAATGGTGCAGTAATTAAATAAAATTTGACCGCATAAAAAATTTACATTTTCTCATGTTTACACTTTACACGTTATGTACGTATTTCTCCCCACACGCACGCAGACATAAGAAAAATGCGTAGGTAAACAAAATAAATTGCATGTTTCTTCAATCTGCTCTATTAAGTGTTGAACTGTATTCGAATTCTCACTCTCCCTTTGGCATCTAAGAATTATACACCGAAACTCATAAATTAACAAAGTGGCGGTTCCGGCGCCCAAACCGTGTCACAGGAAGGGTTAATTGGCACCGTCCGTTCCTCCTTTTCCTTGGAATTGGATACACTTGGACTCAGGGTTCAAAGAATTTTGAAAAACAAAGCCTTGACTTGACTGCCTGTGCTTGTGGGATAATGATAGGGCCAGATGGGGTCTTTGTTGACTCTCAATTATCCGCCCTACCAATTTCTTTGCTCTTTAGGTTTATGCCTAGTATGAAAATGTATTATTATTTGTTTTTGGGATAAAAGTTCTGTCCTGAGCCTGCCTGACCCGCCGCTTCGCCACTGCTGCTGTCAGTAATGATGAGGATTTAACGAGGGGTTTAAGGTTGACACACAAATATTAGAACAGAAAGTATCTAAATCTTCACTTCACTGCCTAGTTAAGAGTTCAAGTTAATCCATCTTCTGAGTGAGCCCTACCTTGTTAAATACCTATGTCTGATTTCCTTATGCTTAAAAATTTACTCTGAGTCTACAATGTTCATGTCAGTTGAGAAGAAGAGGCTGAGATGAAGAGCTCTTCACTTTTACCTTTGCCGCTACAAGTGTGGTATGTACATTACTGTAAGGTAAGGGTCGTAAAGTGCCCGCTAAGCAAATATTGGTAAAAAATGGAGAAACTCATAGTCTAGTTGACTAAAGGAGTCAAGTATGGGATTATGTGTCATTACATTACCAGCCGAATCGGGTGTCTCGAATATTTTTTAACTGTTTACAGTTTTAGAAACTCAAATGAGATGAGATGAGGTTGGAAATAATTTGACTAGGAAAGAGTTATCCAATTTTGGACATTTGGGAGTAAATTATCGTTTCCTAACGAGACACCCTAGATTGAGTTGACTGAGAATGGCAATTGGGTCGGGAATGAGATTTCAGGGACTAGGATGAAGAAAGAAGTAGTAGCAAAAAGAGAGAAAAGAGCCCATAATGTGCCTCTGCCTGCCTGTGTCTGTGTGAGTTTGCGAGTCTTGACTGCTCTTTTTATATGGTTGTTTACAGATGTCTTGAAAGGCAATTAGGAGCTTGGATGTTCCCTGCCAGTGCCAGCCAAGCTCACATACAGAACCTTTCCACTTGAGAATTCAATTGAGTCAGTTTAGAGATCTCATTATTGCATTGCATTGCAGGGAAAGGATACGGCAAGTCAGCTGCTCTGCTCACTCACTCACTCACTGCGTCTCTCTTAATTTGCAGGGAGGATCAACATGGGCCAAAGTAATTCCTTGAGATGGGTGCATTAAGCAACTCGTAATTTAGTAGTTCTGCTTGCACTTCCCATAGGTTTCAAATAGAATTTTTAAATTGTCACCAAAATATACTACTACTGCATAGCCTAGTTTAGAAAATTTTTATTTTTATGTCCAGTAGGAAAAAAGAAACTCAATATCCAAACACAAAAATTTCCATAGTCGGACATTTTGAATGCAAAACTGCCGCTCTGCCCTACTTTCCATAAAAATATATTGCAGTGCGCGTAAATCCTTTCTATTGCATTGCATTTCATTCCCTCAAAATTGAAGGGAGTAGCATCAGCATCAGCATGAGATTTTTTATTAAAAATCTGAATATATACGTTACGTCTGTCCATATTTCGTTCGTTGTTCATGCATGAAGTCAACCCGCCGTGCGCGAAAGGAATGCTTCTTGGTGAAGATATGAGATGATAAGTCATGGACAATTCTAATTTTACCCCCATGCCATGCTTGCATGGTATGAATTGATGCAAAGTTCTGACGGACAGACTCCTCCAAGAGAAAATCCCATTATAAAGCAAAAGAAGAAAGAAAGAAAGAACTCCGTGCCAAGAGATCATGATTCTTATTTGATGACTGCTGTGTGGTTTCAGATTTTTCAATCATGCAGTTGCTCCCAAGCTGAGTCGAGCTGTTACATTACATTACTAGTCGAAGAAAAGAAGTCGATTGCAAACCAAGAGTTTTTCTCATTCTTTTTCATGTATGTGTGATGTGAGATTTGAGGTGTGGAAATGAGGCTTGGGCTAGCCGAGCTTGGTGGCTCCGAGATGAAATGCACGTCCAAGTCACAAACACACACGATACATTGAATACGAGAATGGAATGGATTGAATGTATTACAAAGTAAATAAAGTCAAGTCAGGTAGCCCTCTTTCCATTGTTACCTGCCAAACTTACTATTGTCAAAATGGAAGACGAAGAAGGGGATTTTCTTTAGGTTTTTTCACATTTCTAAGCTAGGTAATGGAATTTATTATATGGAGCAGAGCGTGAACGTGTGTGTGTTTGTGTTCTTGGTGGTCTTGTTACATTTCATCTTAACTTTGAACAGGACAGGATTGGATAACCACTCCACTCCACTCGGAGGGAAAGTTTACTGACAAAAAGAATAATAGCATCTTGGCTCTAATACACTACAAACAAAGTTGGACACAAATATTATTATCCGGGCATTGGCATTGCATTGCACTCGTCGTCGTTGACTGGTCACTAGTACGGCGACGAGACGAGACTAGAATTCATAAGATTGCCCTATTTTTTGAAGAATAAGTCAATGATCCAACGCAAAACTCTGAGTAGTTCTCATAACCTAGTGCCTGTTCGTGTTTTAATTTCTATCCCTAATACATAAACTGTCTAAAAAGTTCAGCTCTTGCTCTATTTTTGTAGCGTCTGTTCTGTCAAATAATTGACGTGCCCATAACCCTATTCTTGTGTAATCCAACTTAACCGCTAATTATCCGGGCATTGGCATTGCATTGCACTCGTCGTCGGTGACTGGTCACTAGTACGGCGACGAGACGAGACTAGAATTCATAAAATTGCCCTATTTTTTGAAGAATAAGTCAATGATCCAACGCAAAACTCTGAGTGGTTCTCATAACCTAGTGCCTGTCCGTGTTTTAATTTCTATCCCTAATACATAAATTGTCCAAAAAGTTCAGCTCTTGCTCTATTTTTGTAGCGTCTGTTCTGTCAAATAATTGACGTGCCCATAACCCTATTCTTGTGTAATCCAACTTAACCGCTAACAAATTTGCTAATATGGTACAAACACATCACATCACATCATAAAAAATTGGAAATTAGTGAATGAACTTTTCCTTTCTCTTCCCACCATATGACATATCATGGTTATCTCAACTTCCAATTATTCACCTCGTCTATTCTACTCTTGTCAAAATAAATTGAATCGAACAGAAAGTAGCGCGACTGCTAGCCAAAAGAAATATGTAAGAAAATAATGGGAGTCTCAATTTCATCACTCTTTCCTTCCGGTCAAATTGACTTGGATTTATCTGAGGCAAGGCTAGGCGGGGGAACCTTATTTGGAAATCTGAATGTGTTTCATTCAAGATGCCTGGAGTCTTGAGACTTGGCCTGCCCTTCTGTCCACTTTACTTGGACGATGTTTATGTTCTTTATACGGGGCCCCGAGGCCTGTGCTTATGCTTAGGCCCGGCCAGTCCATTCTTCACAAAAATTCTCGTTTCGAAAGAGTTATGTCGATGCGGACAAGTATCTATTTCATTTTATTAGCCTTTAGTTCTCTCACACGCAAGGCAAGGCAAAGCAAGGCACACACCTACCTACCTCACGTCATCGGCTATGGATTTCCATCTTGGCCACAATGTTAAAGTATGGTGCATAAAAAAATGCTTGGCTAGCATAGCTAGCTAGCAGAATTCAGCCATTTGGCCAGTTTATGCATTATTGCTATAAATGTTCACATTTGCTCTATCTCTCCTCTCCACGGACCCTTAAGCAAGCATAAGCATGGGGCATAAACTGAACGATAAATACAAACGAGGAGCGTTATTAATATTTAATGTTTTTAAAGTGAATTCGGTTTAGGAGGGTGTTGATTGGGGGGAACGAAAGAGCATGGAAGGAACAAGGGGCTAAAGTTTGAGTTTTTATTACAACCTTAAAAATGATGAATTGTATGTTTGGAAGGGCTCCTTAAGTGTGTTTTAGTTAAGGAACAGCTTTTTATCCTAAGCGAAGCGAGGCTTGACTTGACTTTTGGCATACATATGTTGTGGTGTGGAATTTGAGTCATAAAAGTTGAGAGGATGAGAAGGAAAAGGAAGGATGGGGTTGAAGGTGCCGACTCGTTATTAGAAAATTTAATGGCTCACTTTATTTTTTGAAGAGGAAAAAGGTTCCTTGCATCGTGGAGCATTAATTTATTTAATTTACAAGTTCTCAATTGCATTTCAACTGTAAATATTTACATTTTTGAACCAAAGTGCTTGGCCTGGCTTGGCGTGGACTGGAATTGAAAATGGAAGCAGCCGTAGCCGTAGTAGTAGTAGAGTGCTCGGAATATTTTACCATACCACTTTTCCCTCCTGCTGCTCTGTTTTTATTATGTAGTGTTTGTGTATGTAATTTTTGATTTTACATAATGTATTATGCATGTCCTTCTTTGTCTTTGCGAATGTCAAGGCAAGGCATGGTAAGGCAAAGTTCGAATTGGAATTGCTAAAGGGTTTGTCGACCTAACACGACAGGACGCTTCAAAATAGAAAATTTAGCATAAATATTTTTGAGCATATGATGATGATGATGTTCTACTTTTAAAAATAATTGGCAATGTGTTGTGTTCAAAATTCACTCCTGATTTTCGCGTGGCTCACCTCAGTTACCAATGCAATTTCATTGGGTCTTCGCCTATAGTTATCTTCTATCTCTTTTTAATATCAAATTCATGCTCAAGCTCATGCAGCTGCTGAGGCTACTGATGCACGCTCGCTCGTTCGCTCGATTCAGATGACTTATGATGATTGGAGCCAGCCACATTCCAAATGGCATGGCAAAAGGAATAAAGCACAGCACAGTGGTAATACAATACTCACCCATGCCAAAATGTCTTGCTTGAATAGGCAATGGGCACTCAAGAATATTTTATTTCTTCAAACTCAAAAGGTAGCTAGTTAGTTAGGTTTGGTTTCTGGCTGCATTGCATCTTGTATTATGGTCGTGGTGACCAAAATGATGATTCATAAATATGAACTTGATGCATGTGGATGTAATAAATAATCGCCATGTGCATACATCCATGACTTGCTTTGCTTGCCTTGCCTAGCCTTGCCTCAATCTCAGTTCTTTAGCCTGGTTGACCTGAATGTCGCACTTGCAGCAATGGGGAACATAACAACAGAACAGATATGTAAAGTGAACTACAGTTAGATTTTTTTGCACGTGTGTGCATAAGTTAGGCTAGTTAAAGGGTTGTTTGAATTTGAATGCAATGAACAGTCTTCTTGAATTGATTGATAAGTCATAGGTATTATAGGTGTTGTGCAGCTGTTTTTTACATAGGGACTTGAAAACCAAATTTTGTCACAACTAGAACTATGTATATGGCATTTATATTATATTTTCTAAAATTCGGAAGGATTCTAATTCATTCTAGATAATTCGTTAAAGCTCTACTCGACTTTCTACGATCACCCTAGCATTTGTTCGTGAAGTGCTGGCTTAAACCACCCAATTTATTTATTGCTTACTGGAGAAACACATCTTCATCTTATGGAAATCCTCTTATCTGCAGTTTACTGTTGAGTTGAAGGAGTGGTTAATTCATTCAGGTCTTTAGTCAGTCCTAGAATCGGAATTAGAATTGTGTCTCGAAAATAAATTGGTTGAACTGTCTGGGCCAACTCTGCAAATTCAAAATGCAAATTTTGGGCTTGCTCCTTCACTCCATGGTGCTAAAGCCAAATGCTAATCTGTTCCGTGTGTTTATTTGCCTGCACAGTCTGGTCGTAGAATGGAATCAGAATCAGCATGAGAAAAATACTCTCGTCCCGCTCTGTGGCTTTGAAGTTCTAGTTTAGATTTGCTTTGCTCATCTCTTCAGCACAGCAAGCCCTAACCTAAACCTGANATGAGAAAAATACTCTCGTCCCGCTCTGTGGCTTTGAAGTTCTAGTTTAGATTTGCTTTGCTCATCTCTTCAGCACAGCAAGCCCTAACCTAAACCTGACATTCGTACTTCATCTACTTTGCATACAGCAGTACAGTTCTTCCTTTATCCATTCTTCTCCTGCCTTCTGACTCTCATTCCATTGACTTTTGAAATTAATGGTCTTGAGCTAATCTATGTATCACGAGCTGACATGAGCTGAACTTTTTGGTGTTTCATTTTCTTCTCTTCAGCTTAGCTTTAGCCAAATGCAGACATGGGCATGGGACTTACGTACATTTAGATTGAGATGGCCAATGCAGCAACAACGCCAAACGCGAGGAAGGGCAAGAGAGCAGAATGAGAAATGTTAATGCGAAAAGGCTTAGCGCCTAAATTGGTAAAAAGTCAAGACAGGAGTGTGTTATCATTTTACTTTACAGAGTGAGGGTTTAGTCCAAGTGTCAGACACTTTTTCCGGATTAGATTGCATTGCATTGGATTGCCGTGCGGCCTCCCTCTTAATTAGTTTGCCAGCTATAGAACCAAAGCAAAGCACTGCACTGCACCACATTGAATTACATTTGAACTGTCTGTCTGTCTCTGCATATCATTACTGCACTACGCTACACATCTCTTAACAATGAAATGAAACTGTTAACGCTTTCTTTTCTTTGAATGATAATGTGTGCGGCCTCCCTCTTAATTAGTTTGCCAGCTATAGAACCAAAGCACTGCACTGCACCACATTGAATTACATTTGAACTGTCTGTCTGTCTCTGCATATCATTACTGTACTACGCTACACATCTCTTAACAATGAAATGAAACTGTTAACGCTTTCTTTTCTTTGAATGATAATGTTGTAGGAAGTGTTTAGCCCAGCCAGCACCGACGTCCAATACAATGGAAAATATAATTCAACTCCTGCGCTGTAGCTTTAGCTAATCAAAACCAAATCCAATATGCAAAGACAACCCAAACTCATTACTTTTTCTAGCCAAATTCTTTCATTTTTACCCTGGCTGAAGGATAATTAGGAAAAGTAAGGAATTGGCCCCACCTGTGTCTAAATGACTTGAAATTCCACCGCAAAGGAACTCAAATGACACAATCATGGCAATGGCTGGAGATTCCAGCTATGCTATGTTTGAGCGCAGGGCTTATAAATTTGAACAGTCCCATGTTAAGTTTATGTAGGAAGGGAAAGCTGCTTTTTTCAATCACCATTTTGAATTGATATTGCTTGACTGGTGCGGAATGCGTTTTGGAGGCAAACGCGCAGCATGCGTCTTGGTTTTTTAATTCACGCAGCCTATGGTTTGGTATGTGAATGTAAAAGAGCTTTAGCTTTGGCCCTGGTCATCATTCCTTCCTTACCTTCTGCATTCGGTCGGGCAGGAAAGCAAAGTTATGGGCTGAAGGGCCAGCAACACTTCAAGTTTCTAAATGGGCTTATTAATGCAGAAGAATCTACTCCTGAGACTGGTGAATTATGAAATACGACTGTAGAAGGTTGTTCTGAGTTAAGAAGACAGAGTTAAAGGGGTTTTTGGTAGCTTTAAGTGGATTACCCTAGGATGGGAAAGGAAACTTGTACTCACTTAAATTGGAGAATATATCTCTCTTTTCAGCCTGCCACATTCGGCTGGCTGGCTGGCTTTAGTACTTTACGAGTTACAAGGAACCTTCAGGTAGGATGAGTTTGAATTCGAGTGGAACAGGAACGGAACAGAACCTCATCTTCTGAACCCTAGTCTTAGTTCCATCCCATCGTTATGTTCGTTCAACCTGGAATTTTGAGTCCAAAATTGAATTCGAGAGAATTATTAGCGAGCTCAGTCAGTCTGCCTCATATCGATGTATTTAACGATTTTGTGTGGTTTAGGTCTTCAAAGAGAATCGTGAACGCCTCGTTCTTTTGCAAAAATTGTGCAAATTGGGTTATGCATGTGATACGCCTCACACTTGGACATTTTCCTTGGAAATTCTACCCTCAGACCTTTATACCCTTCGGCAAACCTGAGTCGTAGTCGTGAAGAAGAAGAGTTAGCATTCCTATCTGTACACATTCGAAAGCTAATTGAAAATTTGTACAAGTGTGCGTGCTCAATGTTCAGCAGGGCTTGAGCCATCCTTCCACTAGGTTGGGGAGGAAAGAGACAAATGTATGAAGATTAATTACCTTCCTGAGCCGGAATTTACATGTCTTGTTAAAATTGTGTAATTGAGTCGTGATAATACCACGAACGAACATGCCTGTCACAAGAGGAGCTTAACTAACCAACGACTACGCGACGAGAGCACTGGCACTGGTCCCATGCCTATTAGTGGAATTGAAATGGCTTATTAATACCCCTAATGGGACTATTAATGTAATAGGTTTGGCAAGCAATGGACTGGCCTGGCCAGTTTGCAGAATTCATTTAGCAAGGAAGGAAAAACATGGTTTGTTGCTAATTGATATTTAGTTTCTGATTGACAACATGCGTGTGCTGTTGTTGTAGTATGTAAAGATTCAAATATTTCAACACCAAATAATATTTGACACTGCCATTGCCATTCACATTGTCGTATATTTTAATGGACTTGCTTTGCTCCGCTCTGCTCTGTCCAAATAATGTGTAAGGCCGTTGTTCCGTTGCCGTTATCATTAGCCGCCCATGCAAATGTAAGTGGAGTGCATTAAGAAGAATCCTTTTTCTTAAGATGCAAAGGGAAAGACAGAATCCATTATATTATCTGTACTTTGCATTGGCTTGCTCCCTCCAAGCCAGACGAACCGGACCCTACCCATCTTCCTTAAGAGATGTAAAATGCAAATATTTGTTTTTCGCCCTTGTCGTCCCCAACCAATGGGACATGGACTGAATGTCAAGTCAAAGAAATTATTTTTCCCATTAAAAATAACGAAGTGTGAAGAAGACGAAGGAAAAAAAGTGTGTACAAGGCAGAGTGTAAATGCGTAAAATGAATGGGTTGTCGGAATGTAGCCCAACACATGAACCAGCATCAGCACAGAGAGCAAATAATGCCCTGCACTGCACATGCATGCAATAAGATTTGAGTTTTACAAAGACACTGCCTGCCAGTGTCTTTTATAATAAATAGGAGACCGAATTCAAACAGTGCAGCGCAGTGCTAAGGAATTTACTTTGTTTCAAAACTCTCAAAATCCTTAGCACCACTGCATTTTGATTACGGAGACGACGTACTTAGTTAGTGAAGACTACTAAGGTTCTTGGGTCTTTTTTTATTTTTTTCATCTCTTGCATTGCCTTGCATGTTTCCTTCGGGTTCTACTCTCCTATAAAAAAAACTTCCATTCGGATAAAACTATTAGGTGCATGCAAGCAAGGAAGCATGCATTACCTACAATTGCATTGCACTGCATTGCATTGTATTTATTGCCTTTGGTTTAATTTTTTTATTAGCCAAGTCAATTCAATTCATTACTTTTCATTATGGGGCTCCAATGTAGGCGGTGGAAGGGTGGTCTGGAACTTGAAAATACGGAGACTCTAATAGCTTTGGATTTTAGAAGTCCATGTTTCGATTAACTGGTTAAATTTTCTCCTAAACTCTGTCTAAATGAAAATATTTGAATATCGTTGGTATTAGAATTTTTCATCGCCGCTTTTAATTTTGAATATTCGACCCTTTAAAATTTTGATAAACATAGATCGGACATAAGTATCAGGAATTTGTTCTGAAATGTTAAGAAATGCATGGAAAAACTTTTGAACCACCCTGCGTGTCAAAATTCACTGCACTACACTGCATCGCATTGATGTATGTTGGATTTACATTTCCATGGAGTTAAGATTACACACGAGAGAATCCTTTTCCCTATTCAAAGAACAGACTTCAATTACTTACATCATAGAGACACCTCAAGAACTAAAGAAAAGATAAAGGAAAGGAGAGAAGATTCCCAACTGACTCATTGCATTGCCATTGCCATCCTTGGCATCTGCTTTATTCCTGCGGTTTCTTCAATGTGTCCGTTCTGCACTATCCCTGATATTTATTACGTGTGGATGGGAATCTAGTTAAAATCTCAGTTTCTCAACAACTCTATACTTTACCGAACTACAAATACATAGTGACTGAGTTTGCAAAAGCTAAAGCTTGGCTTTGGTTTGGCTAGGCTTGGCCTAAAGGACGTTAGACTCAAACTCGTCTTCTTCTTGTTCCTCAGAAAAGAACAAAGTTTAATTTACTTTGTACTTAAGTGATGAAATTCACACTATCACTATAGCGCAGTAGACTGAGTCAGCGTCATTTCGTTCTTTTACTGTATTGTTGTGACGCCCACACCGAGCCAAACACGACAAGCACATTTCAACTCCTACAAATTCATGAGTGTCAAATGGGAGAAAGCTTAAAGTAAGTCTGAGTCCAAGTCTAAGAGAGTCTGCAGTCAGAGTGAAGTGCTTTCGCAAAGGTTAATGAATACAAGCTCCCTGCCATGCCATGCCATGTCTTGGGCTGGGATCTTTGCCAAAAAGTGAACCGGCTGCTCCCTGGGAAGAAATCTACTCCAGGCCGGGCGGGACATTTGAGAAATTACCTCATTACTACTTGGAAATCTGAGAGAATTTCAAACACTTAGGCAGAGGGTAATATAGGCAAGCTCAGCGTGAAAGAGGTGATGGTGATGACCCATATTTACACGGGAGGATGAAAAAGACGACGATGTCATTTTAGCATGCCTGCTTGGAATTAATTTTGTATGCAAGGCAGGGTCCAATGACAAGGGGGTTCAATTTGGTGTTACAGGCGCTTTTGCGACAAATATCCTGAAAAAATTCTTTAAAACGGGTCATACACTTCTCTCGTTGAATATTATTGAAGAACACATAAGACCTGCAGAATTTTTTGCTTAGATTACATTTTTAATAAAAACTGAATAAGGTAATTAGTGTGACAGCAAAGATGAGACCGTTGAGACATTTTCTGCAAGTTAAGGCGAAGGAACATTGTGTTAAATTCCGTCGTTGGATGAACATGAATGAACTTGATGATCAAAAACATCTGCAGAGAATTTCCTTCCTTTCCTAAACAATTTAGTCGGGGTTTCTTTGTTCTTTTTCATGTCATTGTCATTGTGTGGTCATCACCTCACCTCTACTCTAGAGCAAGGAAACACGTACGCGTACGCATTGGCCGGGTTGGCTTGGCTGGTTATATGATCTATGATTACACTTCCATCATCGTTTTTCCTGTCTGTTCATCTGCAGCACACATCTTCCGCCGGCCGCTTTTCGAACCCTATCGCTGATATATTTCTTTTTTTGCCCTGCCCGAGAAATCCTATTTTCTATTTTTTCCATCCCATACAGCCCACACGGACTTACATTTTTGGACAATTTAGTCCAAAACAGAGCAGAGCAGGGCCACGTAACGGCCTGTGCTGCTGTGGTGGGCCAAGCACGTCTAATGCTCGAGGATGATACAACGTTATTTATGTGAACTTTTTTAAAGAGTACGTGGACTCTGGAGCCAAGTACACAGGTATGGCAGGCAGGCATTGGAGTATATGGTTAAAATATGGGATCATTCAAGTGAGACGATGGATGGTTTCATTCAGTTTGGAAAAGAAGAAGAATGAGTGATTTAGCACTTTAGCCAGGATGTACTCTGCTCTCCGTGTTTAACTTGCAATTTTCTCCTCTATTTCTTCTTCCCTCTTCTTCCTCGGCGCTTTTTTACCCTTTAAAGGAAGTTGGATGGAGGATTTCGATCTGAGAGTGTGAATAAATACCTGAGCATTGAATTGCACTGGCTTGGCTCTGGCTCCTGAATTGTCCATATATCTACTACTACTACTACTACTTTATGTGCATGTATGTAAAATAATACTGAGAAGACATGTATCAACGAACCAAGTTCAATTCTGGCACTGCCATTGTCTTCCGCCTTCTATCCTTAGCCTTTGCCTTGCCTAGGTTGGCAATTTATTGTTACAATGCAAATGGAGTTTAGCACAGCTCAGCAGCAGCAACAATCAACAATCAGTCAATCAAAACATGTTAGAGCACACTCATTTATAATTAAATCCACAATTTGTCTACTCTCTGCGCTGCGGTTGCGATGCATTGCGAATCGGATTTTTAGTTGAATCATCAAAAATCCCCCTAATCGTAATCGCAGACCAAGTAATAGTTTTGGACATCCATAACATTTTATGTGATTTTGGCTGGCTGGCTGACTTTCGTGAGTGAGCGATAAAACTAAATGTATTCTTCGGCCAGGCCTGTTTTACTTTACATGTATCTGCTTTACGTGTAGTCATACCCATGCATTAATTTTCTCTTAGAAATTAGCTTTGAGAATTACGAGGAGGATACGAGTAAAATTTCCTTTTCTTCCTATCTTTATAGCCCAACCATTGCATTGGCTGGCTGGCCACATAGTTTATGTGTCCTTTACTTTAGCCCGGCATTTCGTCTCGAGTCCAAAATGTCTATATGCTATACGTGAACGTTACTTTTTAAAGTTTTAATTTGCAATAATTTGCATTCTCCCACAGATAAGATAAGAGAGGCAAATTGAGGTGAGAGTGTCATGTCAGTCAGTCGTAGCAATGAGATGAGAAGAACAGTAAAATAAAAGGAAGGGGTTAACGCATTTTCCCTTAAGGATGAGAAAGGTTAAGACGATGGTTTGGCTTGGCTTGCTTGCATAAGAATTTGTGGTGATTTTCCTAAAAGGTAATTTGCCAAAGTGCAGTGCAATGTTCAAAAAGCTAAGGAGGGGTACGATTACGATATGATGTGACTCGTGAAATTTTTACTGCCCTGCCTGCACTGTGTTTCCTATTGTATTGAACGGATTTTCGCCTGTTTCGTGGTCAGGTCAAGTCAATGTTCGATAATGCATTTATTTGGTCGTAGGAAGACCACGTAGTGGTATTTGGATTTATTTATTTATTGAGTTCCGGAGTCAAATCCTATTGCTATTACCCGACCCGTTTGAATTTTATTGTAGCGTGGGCTACGCTGTGGCTGACGGATGCGGATGGAAGGAATTTTTATGGAATGGACAAGGATTAAGAAAAAAAGCTGGTAGGAAGGTAGACAGGCAGTGTTAGAGAAATAGTTTAGTTTTTTTCCTTCTTTCTTTTGAAGAGCATTGGATTTTATGCGGGACCTCATCATGTTGGATAAATCTTCACCTCGTTAGGTCTCACACTGTATAATCATCAAGGTAGACGAGCTGAGCTGAGCTTCTTCTAACATGTTTCTGTCTGTCAGTCTCTTTTCTTCGCGCATATGTTGCTGCTTCACAATATTCAAGTTCCAGGAGAATACGAACACAGCAGTGTTATTATTTTACTCATTAATTGCAAGAAACGAACGAAGCAGCACGGAGGGCAGGACGGGTTTTGGCTATGGCTATAGCTTTGGTTTTTTAATTTTCGCCATTGCTTATGCCCATGCCATGCCGTGGCTTTCTTAATCCTTAATTTTTGGTCTTGAGAATTTTTCTCCGTTAGGAATAAGAACAAGAACAAAGTAAGAATATTATTTTGGTGGTGTGGTTTGAGTTGTAATGCAAATTGCAAATGTAAGGCTTAGTTTTACTTTTAGCTTTAGCTTTGGTTTCGTAGTTTCCTTGCGTGTCTCATGCGTGTGTACATTTAGAAACCCATCACATTGCCCATAATTATTATGATCCTTCCTTCCATTTGCATGTAGGGAAAATACGTAGAGTAAAGAAAATAAAAACAATGCGGGTTGAGATTTGAATTGGATGGAATTACGGACAATGCATGCCTAGTTTCACTAAATCCGGACCAAGAATTATGAATAGGTTGAGTTTAGTTAAACTTACACAGACTTCCCAGAATTCCCGGTTCTGGATTATATTAGCTGACCCACATTTAAAGGAAATTCACGACAACACGATTTGAATGACATGTGCTGAGCGAGCGTGGCATTTCATTTCATTTCATTTTAATCCATGCGTGTTGTACTCATCACATAAAAATTCAGATTAACACTTTTTTGTTATAAAAATTTATTCCTTTGCACTTTGAAAGCTAAGGCTTCCGGCCTGGGTTGAAATTGTTCCCTAAATTTGAATTCCAAGTCAGACGGATCCAGTCCCTTGCTTAATATCCTCAGACCCTTGTCATTTCACTTTCCAAACACTTGAAGGATATTACTAGGCAAAGCAGACACTTTCACACCTAAGATGTGACACTGGATTCACATTTGGTCAGTACGATACACACGTACATGAATATCATGACAATGGGTTGGGCAAGTAGAAATTACAACCAAAAAGAGGTTTTGTCATCCTTCCTTTGGTCAGTCCTTTTTTTCTTCTTTTTCTCCCAAAAAAGACGACGAGATTTTTCTCGCGTTGCCTTGTGCTATGTTGTGGGTTGTTCTGGCTAGTGTGTGGGAAAACTGGCAATTTGTAGTCCAGACAAGTCCACTCGTTCGCATTGGGCGAATTGCCTGTCCCGGTCACTTGAGATTATTTATTACAAGTTTCAGGAGCTAAACTCTTGTCCGTTTGCACGTTTGGATCCTCCAGGCAGCGTAAAAAAATGAATTACCGGCCAAGGAAACCGACTACGAACTGAACTGTCGCTTGTTCTTGTCAACTAAATTTTTGCTGCTTCACTATTGTGGTCAAAATTTTTGTAGTATTTGTCTCTCCCTTGTATTTTATTTTTGACTTTTGTAAAATCATATCTTAAATTCTGGGATTGGTTTGTGCAGCGAGCAGCGGCCGGGAGAACCGCATTTGTTGAACACCTGAACCAGACTGGTGTGTTTTGAAGTTGTAGGAATGGGATATACGGCTCTGCTGGCGACAGGACTGAGCTGAAGGAAAGGAAACCTACCTAAAAAGTTGCTTGCTTGGTTCTTCAACCCCGACGGAGCGACTAGCACTACGACTACGGCTACGTAACATTACGTTACGAAGGATGTGTGTATGTGTTTCCAATGCAAAAACTTGAGAGTGTGAGATGGTGATCTCTCCCGACGGAGCGACTAGCACTACGACTACGGCTACGGCTACGTAACATTACGTTACGAAGGATGTGTGTATGTGTTTCCAATGCAAAAACTTGAGAGTGTGAGATGGTGATCTCAAGCTAGCAGCAGAGCAGGGCTACCACTATCTTAACCTCTTCTTCTTCTTCTCCATAAGTGGATGGATACTGTATTGTACATACGATACATTGTGTAGTCTATGGAGTATTCCAGTCGATCTGGGAATAGAAATGTCTTGCATGTGTTCTTGTCCGGATTATTTTCAAAAGTTTTTTTATTGAAAATGTGAAAGTAGAGAAAGCAGTATTGATGACACATTTTTGAGTTGTAGGATGTTTTACTTCAAGCAAGGTAAAGGTTAAGGGCTAGGCTTTGCTTTTTAATGAGTCTCAATGAAAATGCTACGTTTTAAGGGAAGAATTTGTACAAATTTAATTTTTACTTTTAAAATCTCGGTCATCCATATTGGTTATACCCACGATAGTGGTGGGTACATGCACCAGTCCAACTATTTTTCATTTTATTTTATTTGGAATTTTACTAGAATTCTTTGATGGTCTTTGGTGTAAACATTGTATTTAAAAGATGTGACAAAAAAAGTCGTGCTGAATTTAAACTACTCAGTCAAAATTACTTCGGCCAATCTAGATCAATTCAGAATGAGTTAACTACGTTGAGGTAGAAATAACGTTTTACAAGCTTTATGGAATGATCGATGAGCTGACAAGACATTGCCAAAAATTAAGCATGTTTGCTTGTTTACTGATCCAGTTTGGTAGTTTAAGGTCAGATTACAGGTCATTTTACTTGAGTGGGTTCCAAATGCCTTTGAAGTCATATTCTTTCGTGGACTTATGAAGCAATCCATCCAGAATTAAGGAACCATGCATGATCAAATTAAATATGTACATTCTTGGATATAATTATCCCGAACCTTTTTTAAAGGTCACGAAAATTCTAATCATTCCCCCCGAGGTTTGACATAAGGATGCGTGTCACTTTCCCTTCTTCTGTTCCATTGCATTACCCTGTCCCGTGTATCCAAGGAAATTACCCCCATTGCATTGCATTGCATTTCTGACAGAGTTTCAAATACTGTAAAAATTTATCCAACGCCAACGTGGAAGGCAAGGCAGGCAGGGGGGTTGAAAGGAATGAAGTTCAGTATACTCACTCAGCCAGCCAGCCTGATTCCAACCTCCAGGGCATTTTGAGTAGGAACACGTAGAATGTAATTGGAGGAAGAAGGGGTTGAATGGTAAAATCATCTTCGTCTCTCATTGCATTGCATTGCATTTCTGACAGAGTTTCAAATACTGTAAAAATTCAACCAACGCCAACGTGGAAGGCAAGGCAGGCAGGGGGGTTGAAAGGAATGAAGTTCAGTATACTCACTCAGCCAGCCAGCCTGATTCCAGCCTCCAGGGCATTTTGAGTAGGAACACGTAGAATGTAATTGGAGGAAGAAGGGGTTGAATGGTAAAATCATCTTCGTCTCTTTTTTACACCTTGCAGGCTCGACCAAGTCTTTTGCATGGAAATGCTCAAATGCTTTGAGCCCGCTGGCTTGCGGCACCCCCTTAAAATTTAAACACTCACTCCATCCTCGTTCATCTTGTGCTCTTCCTCCTTATCCTTTCCTTTCTGAGGAGTTACAACATCCTCAATCTCACCAATTTGCCCCTCACGACGCTAACAAGGTATTCCGGGGTGAGAGGCAAGGTAGGGATGCTTTCACTCCGGGCATTAGGGAATCAAGAACGGGTTGGAACTGAAGAGATGGATGGATTAGATACATAAGATTCACAATCCAATCCAATGCATTTAATAAGGAGGAGGTTTACGTTCTACGTACGTGTATGGGCAGAGATGATGGTATTATGTATTTATGTAAGTACTCGTGTCAATTTAATTCGACTCAATATAAGTTCTTCCCTTGTCTGTAGTGTACAAATGCTCAGCTCAGCTCAGGCTAGCCCAACTCTTCTTTTTATGCACTCCTTCGTCTAATCCTTTAATTCGTTCTGATACATATTCTCATCGAAAGGGATTAGCATGCATTTGCATAGTTTGAATTTTGTTCGAACAAGTTCACATGAAGATTATTATCCTGAATATTTTACCCAAAATTAGCAGTGAGTACTATTTTTTGAATTTGGAAAGAAAACTATATATACATAGTATTTCACCCGAGTATAATTTCACCATACCCTAACATTTAGAGTTCAGGTAGGGCATCTATACTTAAATTTTTAAATGACTATTGTTTTAATTTGATATACTTGGCGGCAGTGAAATCAAACTGCAAACAACCTCAAATTAACCTCAAATTAGTTCTTCGGTGGACAAAAAATCTGATAAATCTTACAAAAATTTACTTTC
>WJEZ01001069.1:0-20176 GCA_009869925.1 Thalassaphorura encarpata | reverse complement strand
ATGAAAATGAAAGTCAAGTTGGTTTGGTCTGAAAGGCATCATAAATTCGCATTCACACGAGTTTCCTTTGAGTGTCAAATTTCATAGCAGAGGCACAAGACGTGATATATTAAATATCATCACGTGGAGTCTACGTCACGTCATGTAAAATTATCAAAATCTAAAAGTCCATAAATTTTAAGCAAAATTATTTGAAGACCGCCCGGAAAAAATTCCTTGATAAATGAATGCTCTTGATTTTTTGTCTCACCTCACGTTCACGTCACAGATGCTAAAAATCTGTACTGGTTCTAGTTTGCTTATGCTATTTCTGCTGAGAGCACGTTTCATTTCTATGCATACTCCTGTACTCTATTTAAGCTTTTCTTACTTCAAAAAAAGTTTTTGGATAAGATCCAGCCAGAGGTTGGATAGATTCACTTCTGTGAAAAAACTCAACATGCATTGCATTTTCTTTTGGCTACTTTGCCTTTGATGAGTGCATGGATGGTTGAATGCGTTCCTTTCGTTACGTTTCTTACTTTACTTTCCACACTGCCAGAAGTTAATTTCTGCACATAGACACATACACACAAGTTTTGTCGGCATTTCATCTGCCAGGGTTGCAACATTGATGGGGGAAGGCTCATTAGTTAATTGGATTAAAACTCTTCCTAAGGCTCATGATCCCCATGAATAAATTACTACTAGTATCACCACACGCTAGATCCGATCCAAGATCAAACCCATCGCCCTTAGGCAAGATACAGTAGTAAAATAATCTGACAAGGTTAAACACTTATTTAATCACCATGGTCTAACGTGGAGGATTACAAAGGCTTATATTCTTTCCCTCGCTTTTCTCTAGTTTGTAGCGTATCACATCGTTCCGTACGTTTTACAACTCTCATGGGAAATCCTTTTTCAAAATTAGTTTTTGATTACTAGTATTGTCGCAAGACTTTCATAAATTATGCGAATGGGTGGGACACATAGGATAACCTCCGTTGTGAGGTGCTAGACAATAAAATAAATTGCGGACACGATGTAAAACCCGTCCAAAGAAAATGTATTTGTATTAATCATTTATGCAGTAAGGAGACTAGTCTTAGGCCAAAGTCACACACAATACAAACAAGGTACAAACACCTTTGTGCCCAAGCTTAAGCCTCTGCATATGTTATGCAGTATGCAGTAGTCTAGTCAGACCCAGTTATTCATGAGCCGGGTTGAGAAATTGTCTTTTCTATCCGAACACCTAATTGAAACAAATTGATCTTTCTATTCCGACCAAAGCTAGAGCTCGGTGAAAAACAATGAAGAAACAACCGATGCTGTAGGTAAACGGGTGCGAAAAAAACAATGGAAAACTAAACTGAACAAAAGTCAAGTCAAGAACCCAGCAGAAGCAAAGCAATTTAGTTTTATTTTTCCCACACCCAACCTAACTTTCTTCACGTATTGCCCTGAGCTGTCCGCTGTAGTGCAGCTTGGAGGTATAAACACGTCTAACCCTTAGCCCTTCGTGAAAATAAAACTAAATTCATGTACTGCACTGAACTGAATCAGGATATAAAATTATAATAGGGAGAAAGGAAGCCAAGAAAGTCCTCACCTCACTTCAAAATAAAAACGTTTTTACTTTACTACTACAACTTTACAAACTTTGTCACTTGTGGGGAGAATAGAAGATGGAACAAGTTTTTTTCTTTTATTTTCAAATGAACCAAGAAGAACGACCATTAAATAAGAAAGTTTAACTGGGAAGTGAAGTGAAGTGGAGAAAGTTGAAGATGGGAAAGCTCTGTTTTACTTTCTCTCAGAAAATGTACCGTTTTATTTGCTCGGCATGTAAAGTGAAGAATTTTCATCATTTTTCACCTGGCAAATGGTGACAAAAATAATTCAAAAGTCATGATTTTGACAATTTATCATGACAAACCAAAAACCGCACAGGTAAAAAAACTTGTGAAAGGAATAAAAAGGACCGATGAGTTGGATGACCTTGTACCAACATTTTTTTTCCTTTCTCTGCGATTCCCCACGAATAAAACTCAATTACATTGTTCAATTACGTGGAATGACATGTGATAAAAATCACATCCTAGTTGATGGGAGAAAAACCCTAAACTAAACACACTACGCTCTGCATTGCTCTCGTTCTACTTTCTCTCCAGCTGAGAATGCTCATCCAATCTGTCTTGGGTTTGGCAGGAAGGGAATGACAGAATTGAGTGGCAAAGTTAGATTTATTATACTTATTCCCACTCCAAAGAGATGGGCATTTATTCTCCTTTACTTACTTTCACCAAAAAGCAAAAGTAGAGTTGAAGTGTTTGAGTTGAAGGAGTAGTACTAGTAGCAGTGATTTTGCTTTTAGAGGGGAAAGTAGAGAAAGCAAAGCAATTGAAGTGGTTAGGTCCAATATTATCACGAGAAGTGTTTTAGGCTAGAAGTGGATCATAAGTGTGAATTTAACTCCATTGTCCATCAGAAATTGCCTTTCTTAAGGTTTTAAGTAAGTCTAGATGATTTTGTTGGTTTTATATGTGGCACCCAGATAAATCGATTTAATACCAATTATTTATTCTTGGTGTAATAAAAATGCAATATATTTATTGGACAATAAAGATTAACCCGTAAAACGTGTTCAGCTCTTAATTTTCGCTCTGAAAGGAAGTTCGAATAAACAAGACCCTTGCGGTTTTAGCTCAATTTACCACAACCCCGAAAATCCAGAGAATTGCACAATACGGTCGAACACCTTGACACGACTTGAGCCAGCAGCCCGAGAACCAAAGGTACGAGTCGTAACGTAACGTAACGTAATCAGACCCTGATGTTTGGTTGTGCCTGCCTTGCCTTGTCTTGCCTTGCCATGCCTAGCAGAGCAAATATTTAGTTTCTTTCTCGTAATGAGCAAACAATACATAAATTCTGTTTCTAACTCCATCCAAATCAACTGAATGTACTTTCTCCTATAGTTTCAACCCTTCTACTCAAATCGTGAAATGGTGGATGGAGAAAATCTTGAGCAAATACACATGAAGCACGACGCAGACTAGACTTATCACATATCACAAGATCCATGGAACAAAACCACAGACAGAGAGCTGAACGCGGATGCGGAACTCAAAGCAGAAAGGAAATCACAGTAGGGAGCCAAACATGAGTTGACTAAAGTAAAAAATCCGCCGATCCCGCCTGGCCTAGTAGTGCACTCCCTGGTCCATCCCGGTAATTCCCGCTGAGCTGATAAGGAATTGGAATTGATTTAGGAAAATAATATCTGACTGACTGACTGGCTGAGAGAACAAAGCTAAAGCTAAAACTGAGCTGGTTGAACCCTAATCCTCTTAACAGGAGAAGGGTAATAGTAATCTAACAAATCCCATAAGTACCAACTGTTCAAATACTGTNGAAAGAGCAAAGCTAAAGCTAAAACTGAGCTGGTTGAACCCTAATCCTCTTAACAGGAGAAGGGTAATAGTAATCTAACAAATCCCATAAGTACCAACTGTTCAAATACTGTGATATAAAAAAACTAGGTTAGGCTGGTCTGGGACAACTCAGCTAGAAGATCTGATCCAATCTTTACACATAGACATACACAGATATTACATTGTGATTGGGAATAGGACGAATCTAAGTTTTGCAGGCCAGAGAAAGTTCGGCGAAGTTGGAGGATGAAGTAGTAATGCATGAGCGCCCACGGCTTGGTTTGGCCCATGCCATTCATAAATCCAAATACGCATTCGTATGGGTAAATCTTGCACGGGAAATTCCTCAGCTGACATGACAAACCCTTAGGTATCTCTCGCGTCCTCTGATTTCCAATTTCTTTCTAGATGACACCTGAAACATTTTCCTTGTCAGGTGGGAGACGAAGTGAAAGTGACATGAGACTAGAACTAGGAGAATAGAAAGGACGGACGAAAGTTGTCTTTTTGGCTGGGCGCTGAGACTGAGAGCGATAGGCTATGGTCAAACTCATTCTGACACTTTCGTATTTTGGTGTTTGCAGCAGTAGCAAAGCTTCTAGCTGAAATCTCTTAGAGCAGAATGATTCGAATTTGATGTTGGACATTTGATATGTATCTTTTTCCAATTGCCATTGCCTTGCCTTGCCTTTGCAAGCTTCTCAAGACAGGAATTTAGGCCACTAAATGTAAAAACACACGAGAAAGAGAAACGAAAACGAAACTTTGATTCAACAGAGCCTGGGCTAGCTTAGCTTTAGCCATGATTCTTGTCGACGGCGGAAATCAGGAAGAAACAGGGATGCTTCTAGCTAAAATCTCTTAGAGCAGAATGATTCGAATTTGATGTTGGACATTTGATATGTATCTTTCTCCAATTGCCATTGCCATTGCCTTGCCTTGCCTTTGCCAGCTTCTCAGAACAGGAATTTAGGCCACTAAATGTAAAAACACACGAGAAAGAGAAACGAAAACGAAACTTTGATTCAACTGAGCCTGGTCTAGCTTAGCTATAGCCATGATTCTTGTCGACGGCGGAAATCAGGAAGAAACAGGGAAAAGTTGTCTGCAGAATAAACGAGAAAAAGAAATGGGTTTTCTCTCGGGTGAAAGTAAAAGTTAATATCTACGTGCCTTTGCATTTCCCTTAGAATTGTACACTTTAGAAGACTAGGGTACACTTAAGTAGTCAACAGAGCCTGGGCTAGCTTAGCTTTAGCCATGATTCTTGTCGACGGCGGAAATCAGGAAGAAACAGGGAAAAGTTGTCTGCAGAATAAACGAGAAAAAGAAAAATGGGTTTTCTCTCGGGTGAAAGTAAAAGTTAATATCTACGTGCCTTTGCATTTCCCTTAGAATTGTACACTTTAGAAGACTAGGGTACACTTAAGTAGTCACACAGCTAGAGTCCTAGGTTTCTATTCAATGTGGTTGCCTTGGTCTAACCGTTCCCATTCCATGGGAACTTTAAAGATGGAAGCGACATGAAATAGTGGGTGAATCGATGAACCCCATTAATCATGTATGATGAGCTTGTAAGAATGAAAATTTATTAGCTGTCTTCTCTCTACTGAACTTTAGTTGGATTTTTATAAACTTATGAGTTTCAAATGGGTTACTAACAATGAAATTAGATTTCATAAATTATTTTGTTGGAACAACCAAAGTTTCTTTCATGTCGTCGGCCGTCGGGTCGGGCGATTGGTTCTGTCAGATTTAGACGACGACCAAGTTGTTGACACGGTGTCAGATTAGAGGGAACTCAAACTTTTTGCTTGACTTCACTATAGACTTTCGCCTAATATGAGAGGAAGGAGTTTGACATGATGACACTTTTGTCAGCGGCAGAAATCAGCACTCATATGAGTGTCACCCGTCAAAAACAAAACACCACGGCAGATTTTCATCCACCTTTTTTTCGTTATTCGCAATTTTAAGACAATTTGTCTCAAATTTCATAGGCAAATTAAATTCTTAATGAGCAACCTTCCAGAATAATTTCTACAATAGGAATTAATTAAATTCCTAATTACCAAAGCGTAACCAGGCCTAGAATTGAGTAAACCACTTGAATTAGACGAATTAGCTTAGAACGGAAACATTTTCAATGATATATTTAATCCCTCAGCATCAGTTTAGCTTGGCTTGGCATGGCCGGCCAATATCAATTATCAATTAAACAAATTTGTATAGTTTTCCTAGCGCGAAGCTAAGCTATTAAATTCGTTCCTGTATTTAATTCCAGCCAGGTTTGCAATTAAATTTGCATTGTGAATCCATGTTCAAAGGGTTACCCGCTGGGTTTACTTTGCTTTGGCTCATTTCCAACTTTGTGAAGGAAGGATCCATTAGCATTACATCCTAAGCACTACTCGTCCTTCCTTACTTCATGTTCCTCATAAACTTTGGAATTGTGCCTCTTTTCCAATCCATTAATCCTCCCTTGGTTTAACTTCTAAAACGAACGCCTCTCTCATTCTTTTACCCTTTTGTCTTTTGCACGGCATAGCAAAATCCACGTGTTAAGAACAACGGTGATCAAATCAAAGTCACGGACCACTAAATACTACACGCTTTGCTTAGTCTTTGTCTACCTTCGCTTCAATTGCATTATTTTGATAGGGTCCTTGCCACACATGGTAAGGCTTCGCGGACTCAAGTATGCGTCGCTATCCTTCTTTACTTTGGCTTGGCTTGAGTTTTATAACAATGTTTGTGGTGCGCTTTTGAAGTAGGCTCCGTGTCTGTGTCAGAATATAAATTCAAGTGAGACACCATTGATTCAAGAATCGAACAATATCGGGCAGGCCGGGTTGTCCGATTTGGATTAATTTACGACGTATTTGAATCATTTTGTGTTTCCATTGCCCTTTCTCTTTGACTAACTTTCTAACCTCACGCTTTAGGCTAGACATTCATATCTGACGAAGGCAAGGCAAAACACTATCTATGCGTGTACGTTCGATAGTTACTTGTCTGATTCTGTTCTGACTCTGACCTGGTTAAACTCAACTCAACACATTTCCTAGCCCCGAAAGCTTGAAGCACTTTACTTTTCTCGCCTCTTAGTCAAAAAGTCTATTCTGCTCTGGTCTACTACTTAAGATAAATGAATGAACTAAGTTAGTGAACACTTTCTATTTCCATGCATGCAGGTTCTAAGTTCTGAAAGCCCGAAGAAATCACATGGATTAGTCAACCAGGGCTAGAGCTAGACCTAGAGCTGGAACCACATTAGGGGTTAAGTGCATTCTCATTTTGCTATGCCATTGCCTATTGCCGTGAAAACATTATGCCAGCCCGGTTCGACGGAATATCGCATGGCATGGCACTAGACTTTGGTATGGAAAGTGAAATCATACTGGGTCAACTCCAGCTCTAGCTTTTACTTCAAAAGTGGTGGAGCAAATCATTGCTTCCCTTTACTCTGAAATAGGTCATATCACTATGACTCTATGACTGTGACTTCTAGCCCAGCCTAGCTACGTTCTGGGTTGAACGATTGGGCAGTTATAAATTTTTTTGGGATTTTGCTGAGTAGGCATTTATCCTTATTGCTCTAGACTAGCTGGACTAAATGGGAGTCAAGTCAAGTCGTAACAGATGCACCGGGCCATGTCCATCGGGTCAGTAAATCACGACTGGATCGATGACAGAATTCATCTCTTTGCTTCACTGGAGCACAAACGGAACAGAATTCGCCTAAACGCTTTTGAAAGATCTAGACAGATCTTTCCTGAATTCTCAAGCAAATGTACAACTTCCCACGGAGAAAATATTTCCCATTACGATCTCTTAAAATTGCCTTAAACAAATTTTCCAGGCTCAATTAAATTATGTTTCTGTGAAATCAGTATTTTCTCTAAGCAGCATTCAGTAGTAACCCAATGTGAAATGAAAACAAATGTTATCTACGAATGTTAGCTATATGAAGGCACGTGTCATGTTTTCGTTTCATTTTCTTTCCTTCATAGAAAGGAGTTTTCATTTTGTAACCAAAGCACAAATGCTATTAAAATGTCTTGAATTAAAATTCTGTTTGAGAAATGCTGACGTACTTTTACCAACCTTCGTCACCTGGACATGCAGGCTCATGTAATAAATTACTAAATATTTCAACTCCTGGAGCGAGTAAGAACTTAATTGAATTACCCGTAGTAAATTACAACAAGAAATGGAAGGAAATGACAAGTGAAAAGTGAAAGAAGTATCTCCTTGTTCTTACCTCCATCAGCATAGGTTTCAGAACCATAACCATCTTGAAGACCATTGGCCCAAGTTCCTTCATATTTTGCATTAGAGGCAGTAGCTTGTCGAACCCCATAGCGCCCTTTGAACCCTTGTGTCCATTCTCCACGATAAGTCCATCTTCCTCGATACTCTGTCCCGAGTCCATGTCTTTTCCCATTTTGCCACTGACCCTCGAACGTGCTCCCACTACAAATGATTCATAAAATAAATTTAACGAGGGCAAAGAAGAATATCATCAGGTACGTCTTAAGTTATTTAAGCACTAGCTAGTCTAGTCTAGCCTGTCGATATTTTGAGCACTGCCACTGCCAGGAAATCCAGCACTTCCTTTCAATTTCCTGAGTGTGGGAAAGGACAAGAATTCCAAAATACGAAAGCGGTGACGGGATACAGGCAATAACGCTGGGATTTTACCTTCTGAATAAATTCATGACATGAGGTCAAAATTCATGACTATGTGGGAAGTGGTGAGTGGTGAAAGGAACTTGAGAGAGAATCATGCTTTCCCATACATTTACAGCCAAGTCGTGGCTATGGCATGGCTATACTTGAATGAGATATTTAGTAAGGCGAAATAATTTAAAATCGCATGTTCCACAATACTTTTCCCGACCAGCACTTTAGGTGTTAACTAGGCCAGTGAAGTGAGTCGCGGATAATTAATTAAGAAGTTATGTTGAGAGCTTACTACCATTTTTGGCAAAATCGTTACATTTTTGTGGATCCTTGAGAATTCACTAATGAAATCCAAACACAATTATTTACACGACGATTTATGAACTGTGATTACATCCCTGTATTTTTATATTTTATCCATGAGCAAACACATGCAGAGTGCCATTAAAGCCATTATGGTTTTTAAATGAGAACTTCTTGCTATAGTCTAGAATGTGTCGTTCTTAGTTCAGAAATCAATTTTAAATTTCTAGGCTAACATTGTCGTTTGAATATATTTTTAAATGTCTGTCTGAAGAAATGTCACCTTGAAAAACCTGGTCGAGAGCCTGAGCGAGGAAACCCTCTTGAAAAATTAATTTTGCCGACAGAAACTTTCCTTCCACTCTAAACTTTGATTGGAGTTTGGAGTGAAGTGTGGATTAAGAATTCCATCAACCTTTTTCAACGACATTCAACTACTTCAAATCGTATTTGCATTTCATGTGCTTTCAGCTACAATGTTAAAACAAAAATTCGACAATACGTAAAACCCATGCGAGAAATTCTGTTAATAAAATTATGAAAAATCATATTGTCCTTTAGAACTAAAAAATTGTCAAATCTATCTCTGCGATACGTTGGGATTTTTGTAAGATTAATTTTTTCATCATATGAAATTAGATGGGCATTTCCCTCATCTTACCGTTCTTTTGTCCTTACGTAAGTATTTCTAGTATTTTTAACTAGATAGACGTAGCAAAAAAAATCTAAACATAAAAGAGGCGAGATTGTGACTATAATAAATTCACATGATTCATTCGACATGTGACCTGAACTTCCAGTCGGTCATACGACTAAAACTTTTGGGCAGAAAAAACTGAAATATGCATCTTTAGTAAGTACAGGAAAACCGGTTTCCTATCACCTTAAATTTTGATTACTTTCCTATTCGTTTCAAATCCTGTAATTAGACATTCACTCGCTAAGGCCAAGGTGAAGGCTGAAAGGCTAAAATAATGTGTGTGATGATATTCTTATAGTCAGCCTTTACTTTAATCATTTAATACATTTGTCCATGTCTTTGTCCACTCATATTTATGTTATTAGGTAAATCCTTTTAGACCACCACAGGAGTGGAACCGAGTCATATAAAATATTGATAAAACTAGAGTCATGGCCAAGGCTGAGGCTACTGCAAATGCCAATGCTTCTGGCTTACGTGTATTTGCCAATAATATTAAATTTCTTACTTAATAATGCATCAAACCTCCCCATGACTTGGACTTGAGTGATGCGCCCAATGCTCAACTGTCAGACAGACAGAACTAACTCAGATTTTGCATTGCACGTTGTGTGTTATTGTATTTGCCAATAATATTAAATTTCTTACTTAATAATGCATCAAACCTCCCCAGGACTTGGACTTGAGTGATGCGCCCAATGCTCAACTGTCAGACAGACAGAACTACCTCAGATTTTGCATTGCACGTTGTGTGTTATAATCACAAGGTTTGTCCTATATTTCGCGTGTTCTTGAATGACCTTCATGACTCTTGTGGTTTTTGCCACTGGGGATATATAAGGAAAATCCACAACTCAGTCTGAACCTACGGAACGGACTTGATTCACATTTCGTGACAGTCAGCCAAACCAGTCAGTCTCTCAATAAATCTCGACAAGGCAAATTCAGTTGTGCAAAATCAAAGAGTAAAATCGCAAAATGGCAGGAAAAAATATCGTAATATTTATGGGTTCCGTTCGACCCAATCGTATGGTTGAACGTGTGGTTGTGCAAAATCAAAAAGTAAAATCGCAAAATGGCAGGAAAAAATATCGTAATATTTATGGGTTCCGTTCGACCCAATCGTATGGTTGAACGTGTGGCTAAATTCGTCAAAAATCAAATCGAAGCAACTGGAATGAAAGCAATTATGTTTGGTGAGTATTTAAAATTAAATTACGAATTATTTCCTCTGCATTTGCTGGTTGGCAACAGCAAAATGAAATAGCTTAGTATAGCGTGCGTCTATTCATTCACATTTGCATAGTGCATGCAAAAAAAATCTGTAGCACTTTACAATAGCAAGCCGACTCGGTTTAATTTTAGATCCGCAAGAAATGATGTTTGAAGTGCTTCAATTGCCCCTGCATTTCATGCCAAATCCTTCTGAAGCTCCGGGTTGGTTGAAAGATGCAAATGATAAGATAAAAGGAGCAGATGGATTCATCATCATTACGGCAGAATATAATTGTTCTTTTCCTCCTGCTTTGACCAACATGATGGACCATTTTCCCCCACATTCTTATCGTCATCGACCATGTGGAGTTATCAGCTACTCAATTTGTAAGTTTACAGCTTTGCAATTTATTTATTTAGGAATTAATTTAATTTTCTGATTTAATTAGCAACATTTGGGGGAATTCGAGCCTTGACTCAAACGCACCACTACGCTAATGAATTGGGCATGTTTACTTTGCCAACCAAAGTTCCAATTCCAACGGTTCAAGATGCATTCAAGGAAGATGGAACTTGTGTGGAGGATCGTGTGGCAAAAAATATTTCGATGCTCGTCAAAGAAATTGATTGGTATTCAAATGCAATCAACAATGAAAAGAAGAATGGGCCGCCGCCGTCTTAAATGATCAAATGCAATCAACAATGAAAAGAAGAATGGGCCGCCACCATCTTAAATGAATTCAACAACCTTGCCAAGATTCTTACTATCAAAAATCACTTATGTATTTTCCTCACAACAGTATTATGCATGTCCATAGCACGTTATCACGTTAAATTGTCCTGTGTAGAATAATCCTAAAGAATCTCTAATACAACATGCAAAAGTAAAAAAATAATTCACAGGTTTACATGTCAAGTCTATAGATGCAGAATTAAAAAAATATATGTAAAATAGATGAGTTATGTTGTAATGCCGCCTTCATTAAACTTGGTCTAATAAAAATTCATTCGAATTTCATGACGACACAATAAATACACAAAATAGTCCTGTTGATCTTCATGAATGTATAAAAATCATTTTAATAAGACTTTGAGACTCTCGTACGAGAAAAGAGAACACCAAATTGGATTTCTTCGAAGATTTTAATTTCATCCGAAATCTATTCGGGATTTTCAATGGGTCAAAACTGCTGTAGAACCGGAAGTGGAGGAGGAAACAAGGTTTGAATTTCTGATACAAATTAGTTACGTATATTTTACCATTTAGAAGTATTGTTGAGCGAATTAATGATGGCGTCATTCTATGAAATTATTTATATTTTCTTGCTATAACAGACGAAATCCAAGGAACATGGCGAGGATAAAATGAATATTGTGATATTCCTTAGCTCTGTCCGCCCTAATAGAATGGCTGATCGCGTTGGGATTTATGTGAAAAAGAAGGTTGAATCAGCTGGAATGACCATAACAATACTCGGTAGTCAGCTCCCTCATTCAAATCACAAGTTTTCCATCTAACTTATCAAAATATTTTACTAGACCCCCTGGAATTGAATTTTGACATTTATGAAGTTCCATTTCATGGAATGGGTGATGGAAAAAAGAGTGAATCTCTAAGACCTCCAGAATGGCTGAGCCAAACGAATGAAAAGATACGCTCAGCTGATGGTTACATTATAATTTCTGCCGAGTACAACAGTAGTGTTCCACCGGCCTTGTTGAATTTACTCAATAATTTTTCACCCACTGCCTTTGACAATCGTCCTTGTGGCATCGTTACTTATTCCATGGGTAAACTAAAACTAAACAACAAATCATGATGACCTGACTTTACAAAAATGCTCAAATCTAGCACATTCTTGGAATTTTGGTCTTTTCAATAGGTCGCAATGGAGGAATCCGTGCTCAGAATCTTCTCTCAGTCATGGTGGGTGAATTTTGGATGGTAGTCGTTCCTACGCGTGTGACGATTCCAACTGTTCAAGATACTTTCACCGTGGATGGCAAATGTACAGAGAAAAGCTTAGGGAATTCTATTGACGTTTTGATTGAAGAATGTCAAATGGTATGCGGATGCTATTTGTAGACAGAAAAAAAATCGTCCGATTGCGACTTGAAAATGTGCGATTTAGAATGTCAACAGCATTTTAAAAATACAAACAATGATAGTCAATTTACGCTAGAAGTAAGCTTGATACTGGGAAAATTAACTGAGGATAATAAATTTAATTTTTTTTCTACTGAAATTTTACTTATTTTCGTAAAACGTTCAGAAAATAAATTTGTACCCCGAGTTTATAAAGTGTCATAGGAGCACAAATGTTAGAATTACCACTAAAATTAATTTTTGGTAGGTCAAACTGAATTATTAAAAGTTATCAATTGGCACAATCGCAAAATTCTATATGGTGCTGTCAGCGTTGAATATTTAAAATGACAGGGACTGGGCAAAAGACAATTGCATTATTTTTATCTTCTTGCCGACCTGGACGAATGGCTGATCGTGTGGGAAAGTTCCTGCAAGCTAAAATTGAGGGTCAAGGAATGAAGACAGAGATTTTCGGTTCGGCATAATTAGCAAGGAATTTAATGATATTCAAACGAATATCGAATTATGACTATATCTAGATCCAATGGTCATGAAATTTGATGTGCTCGCCGTACCATTGCATTATATGCCAAAACCCGAGGATGCCCCTATCTGGATGCAAGAAGCAAACAGGAAAATTCAACAGGCTGATGGATATTTAATTGCCCATTCTGAATACAATAGTTCCGTTCCACCGGCTCTTGTCAACATGCTGTGTCATTTTCCTACTTCATCCTTTCGTCATCGCCCTGTCGGAATCGTCAGTTATTCCATGGGTTAGTTTTCGCTTAAGCCTATCAAATTTTTGAAAATAAAATTTTCGGACTCTTGTAATACAGGACCGTGGGGTGGAGTCAGAGCACAAATTTTAATTCCAACCCTTTACACTGAATTTGGTATGGTCGGGATCCCAACACGGTTTGGCATTCCCGTAGTTCAAAATACAATTGATGAAAATGGGAATTGCAAGGATCAAAAAGTTGATACAAGCATTGCAAATTTGGTCAAGGAATTGGGATGGTATGCTGATGCCTTGAAGGCCCAAAAGAAAATTTCTGATCCACCACCTCCACCCTTCTAATCTAAAAGAACTTTGCCCAAATCTGGCTTCTAGCTTCTAGAATTGAATTGAGTAGAGTTATTAATAAAATTCCCAAAATATCCGTGCAAAAATCCAGACAGAATTCCGTCCGTGCTTTTTAGCAGCTATTATTTTGTTGTTTGGATAAAAAACGTGTTTCAGCTGGGTCCATCTTCGCACTCTGCTGGATAATATGTACGTATCATTAGAGAAACACAGAATTGAAGCCCTAGCTTAGTTCTCTTCCTCTTTTTTTAAAATAACAAGCGAATAGCCATTCCACTCCACAGGCTTAAATTTATCGTGCCGTGTTCCGTGTTTGGAAGCTTTAGGATTTTCAGACCAGACACTGTACGATTGCCATTCCTTCCTATATACGAGATTCAACCCAATGAAGTTTTTGTTTTTCTACTCTCTTCTCTTCTTTTCGTGTCTCTCTCACTCTTATTATCCCAATAATGACATGCACTGCACTTTTTAGAAGCCAGGCCAGGCACAACACACGCTTGAGAAAAAATGTGCAGAAAAAACCAAACGGGCGTGAGTATGTTGCCGGTGTATGCTATGGAAGGGTTAATTTTACCAACTTGTGTTGCATGTATTATGCATGCATGCTCGTGAATGTGGATGAATGTCTTGTGCTCGTCGTACTTTCATTTTTTCTGATTTCAACTTTCAGCTTTCAGCTTGCCTAAGCTTAGAAACTTTGGCAATTTGCCTTCGCACAGAATTCCAGCTGAAATTCAGGAAGAAGGCAAAAATTCTATTTTGGCAACAGGATGGGCTCACGAACAGCTACGGCTAAGGCTAGGAAGGAGGATTAGAAGAAGGAACATTTGAATATTTCCTACTAAACGAACCAACTCTTCTCTGTTTTGTTCAGTTGTCCATCGGTTGTTCATTTCCTTGCAAAATTTTAAAATTCTGGTAGCTAATTATCAAACATAGAGTAATATTACAATATCTTATGGTTATCTCAAAATAAAGAATAAATTTTTGGATCTGACACGTAAATAATGCCCAGCGAAGCCAACCATTGCAAAAGTTTTGAAACTGAATAGCCAAATTTAGCAATATGTCAAAAAATTTAGTTGAAATAAAAATAATTTAACAAATTAACCGTTTTTACCCAAATTCATTGTTATTCGTTTCGAACTCATTTAGGCTTTGACAAACCTTGCGGAAAACATATAAAAATTAGAATAATAGTTCTCAAACTTTTTCTTAGTACATCTTCTTTGTAGCATAATTTTTTCTATGCATAGGACAAATTTAGAGATGGAAATGCCAAGAAAAATTTCATATAAATAAGGGCTGCTAGCCTGTGACTTTCGCTCAAGAAATCAAATTGAATGTATTGCGAATGTGCGCTTGAACTATTCCGATTCGAGTTTTAAAACACTTTAGGGATTCAAGAATCAAAGCAAGCCAGGTCAAGTCAATGAGATATTCACAGCCAGACTAGTACAATGGACACGGAATTTAGGACAGGGCTTCTCTCCCACATGGCCATGGCCATAGAATCCTGATTCCTGATGATGATTCCATTACGGACAAGTTTAGCTTAACCTACTCCTAAAACTCCCACCACAGAATCCTGCTCCAGTTCATGGAACTATCTCGGGAATGCGAATTAATGTGGATTGACATGATTAGAGTTCTCTGAGACTCGATAAATCTCAGATTACGAGTTTGGGACATCTTGTCCAACTTTAGTTCAGTTCATTTGATTGAACTCCACTCAATATTTGAAACCGAAAGCCAGTGTGAAGAATTAGGCATGAACTATAAAATTATGCATTTTGAGTACGCAGAAAACCAGTGGGGGTAATTCCATTAATTTCGAGGAAATAAAATGAATTATGCGAATTAATTTGCTAAAAACAAGAACATGCACACATGCGAACAGAGAAACAAGAGGCAAATCGTAAATGACTTCTAGTTCTGGCACAACAGACCAGATGAAAAGCCGAAACAGAATTAATAATTCATGGGTCTAATGCAGCGATGGGCTGATGAGTTTGGATGTTAGCAGCTAGGACTGTTCATTGAGTTAATAATTGATCAATTAGTAGTCAGCCTGCCCTAACATGCAACTGGCAAAGGAAGTACATTCATAAGTACGCAAATTTATCTCGTTAACTCGTTAAATTGACTCATTTTCCAAATGATTAAATTGTGCAATGTCCTCAGCTCCCAATTCCATTTGAATATTCACTAATGGCTTCAACGATCGGTCGAACGAACGATGCATGAAATATTATTAAACAAATTAAATTTAACCTCTGCCCTCTCTGATATTCGTTTGCTTCTATAAAATGCAGCATATACACTCGGCATAGCATGGTGTTGGATGAAATATGAATGATTTTCCAAGGTTGCTAATTTTCTTTGCCTCAATTTAATGCATCCATACAAAAATATCCAATATAAATTATAATCTATTCTCGCTTCAGTTGATTTTTGCTTTGGCTTCTATTTTATGTACGATCAAACAAACAAAGGAGGTTATATTTTAATAAAAACCAATCTGCAATTTCCTGGAAATTTTTTCCAATATTCCATGATATTTGAAATCGTCGTACTCACATCGTACGCTAAGGTAAACAATATTCAGTTTGTGCCCTAGTCCTATGCTCGAATGCATAGGCCAGGCCAAGGCTTCCTTCACCATTCACAATTCATCCTTAATAAATGCATGGAGAAAGTTTAACTTTACTTTACTTGTGGATTTCCTAGTCCACAAGGGATTTCTGCCCTCTGGTTCTGGATATATCCTTGTTTTAATTTCCTTAGTTTTATAACAGCCAAGTTTAGCTACTTCACATAGAAAGTTGCAAATCCTGCATTTATTTAGTCATGTCGATGTCGGTTGTTTTGTTTGGTTAACCTAAGGTCCAAGGAGGAAAGGGATTCAAGTGGGGAAAGTTGGAATCTCCTTGAGATTTCTCTTAATCAATTTATCGCCGCTATGGGGTGTAAAAGTTTTGACTATGGTAAAAAAATTCCTTTTGCCTGCAGGCTTCACAGATTAATTTATTGCTAGAACCTCTTACCACCAAGGACAAAATTTAGGAAATTAGAGCCTTTTAGTTACGGGAAATGCCACAATCGATTCGTTCATTTTCGTATTTCTTTTTGTATACATAACATCGTCAAAAGTTGTTCGAAATCCCAAAGCACTTAACAAAAAATGCACAAATCCATTATTCCTGAGCTCAAGCAAAAGAGCAAGTCGAAAGTGAAGTGACTAGTTTGAAATCCTTTCGATACAAAATAGCAATGAAATGGAAATAAAGCCTAATGCTAAGCTATAGCAAAGTCCATGTGGATACAAATACAAATTGTCCAAAGGAAGAAAAGGGAAAGTTTGAATGGGAATGGAAATGGAATGATCCTACCAACTTTCCCTTCGGTTTTTTTCCTAATGTAAGGGAGGCGGACACGGACAGTACAGACAGAGTGGAGAAATGTCCAAATGCTTGTATTTCAACCCAAAACAAATTCCTTCCATTTGGACTGACCAAACTGTAATGGAGCTCTAGAGACTCGAGACGACAACGTTTGCTAGCCTTAGCTGTAATCCGTACTTTTGTTTGCTTAAATGCCGTAGAATGGGATCTACGTTGGGTAAACAACCCAAATAGCTGTTCAACCCAGGATCGTTTATTCGTTTCTAGCCACCATCCCATACGAACACATGAAATCGGTCAGAGCAAATAGTGGGACATTAAAAAGTCTAATTTTGTAGTGGACATTGGACGCACGCCTACGTTGCACTACGCCATGCTTGTCCAAGGATTTTGCTTACCTCGGCCAAGTATAAACTCCAGAAACTTCAAATCCAAAATGCCATGATCCAGAATATTCTCCTTGACCCTTGGGTCCAGTACAGACTCCGTGACCATGAGCTTTTCCATCTTCCCAACCCCCACAATAAGTTCCCCCATCATCAAAGTCAAATCTACCCCCATTCACTGGTTTGGCTCCATAGGCACTCACAGTCACATTCGTAGGTCCTGACGGTGACCCCGTGGCTGGAACACTTGTAAATCCCCCACCTGGTGACCCAGACTGCATTTCCAATGACTAAATTCTTAAATCTCTCAATCACTTGTTATAAAATGCACCAAATTTTCAAACGATTTTTGCTACAAAAGGAAAAAATGTTTAGAATGCCCAGCCAAAACTAAAAACTCAAAATTAACAGAAGAATTTAACAAAAAAGCCCAGGAATTCTTATTCAAAGGAAATTCAAATTTAGGCTGCTGGAAGTAAATTTCCTCCTTGGTAGTAGTACAGAGTGCCAAATCCGTCATTTCGTCCAATAATAGTTTGCTGCCTGATCTCACCACACGGCAAACTTTACACTCATCACTTCCTTTCCTTCTCCTTATATTGCATTGAAGCAAGGGGGAAACACAGCCACGTCAGACCGGTAAATCCGGGCAATCCACTATTTTGAGTCCAATCTTCAGATTTAACAATTTCCTTCACAATTTGTAGCTCACAACTTCAACTGAATAAATGATTAAGTAAATACAAACTTTTTTTGGGGCTGAATAAACTGTTTCGGCTTGAATAAAAATTTAAAGTCAAATTAAAACTTGGTCAATCAGTGACCAAGTAAGAAATTGAGGATTCAGTTAAGTTTAGTCTCCAGTTTCCACAGTCCTCGTTTCGTTTTTCGTAAATTCGCAAAGGATAAAATATTCCAGGGAATTTTCGTACCGGCTAGGTAATGTGACTGGTGGGTCGGAAATGAGGATGAAGAAATTTTGACCAAAATCTCAGATTTTGCCAGCCAATTAGACCTAGATCGCCACAACCTAACCTTCACTTTTGAATTTTATCAGCGTCGTGTGTCCGAATTAAGGGAAAAAAACGAAGAGAACAAGGAGACGTGTGGCGGTAGTGAATTTTCTTATTTTTTGGCCACTAGCAAATAGTCAGGCAGGCAAGGGAGTCTGTGGTACAGGCCAGGCAGGCAGAGTAATTCTTTTTTGTACTAGTTCACGGATAAAAATAACATTGTTAAATAAACCCGGATGAACTCAGGGCAGCAGGCAGGGAAGGATGAGGACTGAACTGATGGTGTCGCAGGCACAGCCACATTTCGTTGCGACTCTTTGAGGAGTTGGGGAAAGACTCACATCTCTCTCAAGAAAAGGAACACGAGTAGATCTCTTTTTTGACTCCGGGTTAAAACCGGATTCCGGGTTCTCTGGCCAAACTTTTACAACTCCTCTCTGACATGCGTTTCACGGGGAGCCAAAGAAATTCCAATCAGCCTAGACTTGGACCACAGTCAGTCCTCATTTCATGTCTTATTCCTGGTTTGCATGTTTTTCGACACCACAGGAGAAGGCTTGGATTAAAGCATTTGATTTCATTTCATAAATATTCATGGAACGTGTGGCAAAAAGAAAAGCCATGGTTAATTGCAGTTTGCGGACTTCCGTTGTTAGAAGCCACTTGCCTTGTACTTGTGTTGTTGCGTGGATTCATCATGCATGCAACACTTCCGCCCCCAATTCCAGAAATCAAAATTGAATTTTCATTTATTCATGATGACCGAATCGACCGATTCGTGCACCCTGATTTATTTTTTTTATCGCTCAACAATTCGATTTGTGAGAATTTTGAGCCTGTTGAACATTCATTGACCGAAATGAACGATTATGAACTGAACTATGACTAAAATGTAAATGGAAATGTTTTTTAGTCGAATCCAAAGTGCCACTTAATGAGAGCGATGACGCCAGTGGATTTAAGTTGAAACTGAGTAATCTGTCACCTGCATAAATATCCGTCTACCTGGATACGTTACCAATTGTAGATTTACTCTACATCCAAAATTGCATCTTTGACAAGCAAAAGCAGGATCTAATTTTGGCATAAGAATTCGTCAGTTCAAATCAAACCAAACAAAATGCACTTGACTTTAATGATAAGATGAGTGGGATCAGGTGATGGTGACAGGCTCAATGACTTTTCAATATGGCAATGACAATGGCAATATGATATTTAACAAAATTCAGTCATCAAACAGATTTTTTGCTGGATGACCAAGTTCTAGCATAATGAATTGTAGAATTGCAAGGAACTTTTTTTTACAGCTGTAGTATTTGAAATAGCAGTAAATCCAGAAAACAAAAACCAACAAAGCCACATGAAACATCTGAGGAGATTAATTAATTCATTGATCAAACTATATCAATTTGGAATTTTGGAAGTACAGTGAAAAGTAAGCAAACAATTAATTTTTGTCCCTGTGGTCTTCGCTGAGAGCGCGTGTCGTCAGGCACTCATAAACTACTTTGACAGATTTGTAATTAGGTCTCTGGGTCTAACATCAGACAGATGGACCAACTAGACTAAACTACTTTCTTCTATACATGTAACGCACATACACGCATGCATGACAGATTCAGAACGCACTCAATACACGAACGAGGCGACACTTTGATAACTCGCGCATACAATTTACATTTGCTCATGGCGAGCGACCTATGAAAATTACAGCAAATTATGTAATAGTAGTATCACCAGATGGGTTTCTAGAATTATTAATATTTGGCTCAGCCAAAGCCTTACTATGTCCTCTGTCACCGTCTCCGTGCTCGTTGTCACATCCTATCATCCAATTTCAACGTAGAAGACCAAATCCTCCCCACTAAACA
>WJEZ01001068.1:0-20177 GCA_009869925.1 Thalassaphorura encarpata | reverse complement strand
ATAGTATATTTCAAGTTAGTCCTAATTTCATTTAATAGAAGCAACCCTTTTTCCAAAATGTCATAAGTATGTATCTCAAGAAAGTGCCCTCCGAAACAAAAATTGGAACAATACACTCGAAGTGGTGAAACCAATAATTTTCATTTGCATAGAGTTTTCAATATGATTTTGTGAATTTTTGCCAACTTTGTTTAATCTGGCATAGAGAAGTTAAAAAAGGAGGGAATAAAATTTTTGAATTTCGCGGGTGTGAACAAAGAAACTAACGGTGCGTCAGGGCGGCCGCCATAGAGGTTTGATATCTCTATGGCTAGAACACATAAAATAAATTTCGTAATCGATTTCTCAACCGGGAATTCTGGATGAGTCTTAATTTTTCTAAGTTTCATTTTAAGGATAATTTTACCTTATGTATTTTTTTTATTTCAGATGTAGCCCCATTAAATTAAAAATTAAAACAAAGTTGTAAGTGAGAAAATATATTGGTGTTTTTCTAAGTGTTTCTAAGGTTAGGGACTGCCACTGTCTGCCACTATCTTCGTCTTACCATACTAATTCCCTATTAATCCTAATACCTTTACTTTAATTTTGTTAATTATGTCGTTAATTAATTAATTTCAGCTTTGAAATCTTCCATGCCATCATTTCATAAGCAATTGAAGTCCTTTTCGTCAGCTCAAGAAGCATGCATTTCATATTTTTCATTTAAAATTGTTGTAATCAATGCCACGACCACAATATCGTGTCGAGCTCGAGCCCACCACAGTAAAAAGCTTTCCATGTTAGAAACGAGGAAATGTCGCAGCAAAATAATTCCTCAGCAATTCACAAACATAATTAATCCTAATACCTTTACTTTAATTTTGTTAATTATTTCATGTTAATTAATTAGTTTCAGCTTTGAAATCTCTCACCCCATCATTTCATAAGCAATTGAAGTCGTTTTCGTCAGCTCAAGAAGCATGCATTTCATATTTTTCATTCAAAATCGTTGTAATCAATGTCACGACCACAATATCGTGTCGAGCTCGAGCCCACCACAGTAAAAAGCTTTCCATGTTAGAAACGAGGAAATGTCGCAGCAAAATAATTCCTCAGCAATTCACAAACAAATGCTTCACGATAATAATGCAAAATTAGAAATCAATTCATGTGTAAAATCACAAAAACCAAATTCAGAAGGAAAATATTGACCAACAACAAACGAACGAACGAACGAACGATTTTTTTAGAAAATGGAAGGTGATGGCCTTACAACGCTTTTTCGAATTTGTCATTTTCTCGCCTCACATCTGGAATCATATCTCCCCTACATAACAATAATTAATTAATTTGATTCATTTTATGTTATTTATCCATTCTTTCCAATTTCTGACAATGCAATGTCTCTGGTCAAGGTCATGATAATTATCTCAAGCGCTCATTCGATTTTTCAGTTCATTCGTATCAAAATTAATAGGAATAAGAATAAATTCAATTTCAATCTTGAGCAAGAAAACCAACGAACCTGTAAGGAACATCACCCAGAGCAGATAATTTTTCCAAATCTTGTCCACAGCCTGAAAAATCTGTTTTACTCCCAGTTGTGAGCAAAATGACTTCATCCGCAGCTCGAACAACTTCCCCAATTCCTGCAGTCGCACTTTGACTTCCCACAGGAAAAATTAGTGGATTTGTATTTGAAGATTTCTTTTTACCAGGTGCGGCAAAGTTGAAGAATCTGGAAATATTGCGAGAATATTCATTTTACTCACAACTGTTTAGATCATATTGCACTTATTGATTGAATTTGGAGTTGAGATGTAAAATCTGAAATCTTAACTGCAATACCAATTTACTTTTCTAGTCATTATTCATTGGATGAGTTTATTAAATCAGATCTGATAATAGGAAGCTCGGTAATGTGACATACGACTAATGTAAAATCGTTCTCCTTACCTTTTTTTCGTATTTGGTTGAAGGGCATTTGCTAGGAGATTTTTATAGTGTTCTGAACGAATAAATCTTGGGTAACAGTCTTTCTTGAGTAACATGGTGTAAACGTGGTCTGCAGCCGGATCAAATGTAAAACGAGATGGAAATGAATAATTCATTTCCTTTTGCACAGCATCCATCGTCCTCATGTCAATGTTGATTTCGCCTTAAAGAATTTAAAAACGTTAAACAAATGGAAACCACAACTGGAAAATCTTTCCTTGATTTGTAAAATACTCAACTTACAAGGAGCACCAGGTGACAAGAACTCACTGAAAAATTAGGAATGCATTTTAAAATAAAGCCTATCCTCATGTTTGTTTAAAAAGTGACTGCGAATTAGGGATTTCCTCACTTGTAAATTTGAGTTGCCTTTGTCCGTAGTTGAGAAATTGGACCATAGCGCATATCACGAACTGTCGACCAGAATCGAATATTCTCATGACAGTATTCCTTCTTCAGGTAGGCCGTAAATTCTCTCAGTCCTGTACATCAAAATTAATAATTCAAAACAGACTAATTAATAAATTGTAGGCCCAAGTGAGTTAGTGAAAAAAAATAAGACTTACCAGTTGCGTCAAAAACTAAGTCTTCCATAGATATGGCCCATTTTTTGACACGTCTCTCCGTCGGAATCTCAACCCTTTGGGAAAACATACATAAAAAATGATTTGAGTTGATTTACATAAACCAGAACCATGTTACCCCCCGATGTGAAAGACGGAGGTTAGAGAAAACAACCATTCATAAGCTTTTTTTTTTCTTTTCGTGAGTTTTCTTGCAAGTGTGTATAAATTTGGTTATTCTAAACAAGTTGAGCTCAACTCACAGAGCAGCATTTATGATCCAAAAGCAAGTGTCTTCCGAGATCCAAGGGTTCGAGGGCTGTCTTGGGACGAGGAATGAATCATGCTCACTGTACGCATCACTGTGACTAGCCAAACTTTCTAGGGCTTGGGAAACTGAAAATTAAAATCAAAATTAGTTCAGTTTAGTTTGAACTACTTGAAAAACCCATCTTTAATTACAATGCAAATGATTGCCTAAATTACAAACCTTTGATTCGACTCCTAAGACAAGACGTTCTCAACAGATTGACTTCAGCCTGGAGATCTTCAATGATATTTGTCCTCCGAATTTGTTTAACCCCTTCATTTGCATGAAAATCCGCCATATGCATTGGTGGTGTCTCAACACATGAAGTGGTCCCTGGTGGAGGTCTCATGACCTAAATGGTGAAAAATATTAACAATTTCTTTAGCTATAAAAATTAGAACTACAGTATAATGTCTCACCCGCCAAAACGCTCGCTCTTGGCTATCAAACACCATTTTGTCAACTTTTTTTCTATCCTTCCCTAATCGAACCTATTGACGATTTAATGCAAAAATTTAAGAAAATTTCATTGAATTTCATTGTAGGCTTTTTTTAAATGTTACCTGCTCATCAGATTGCATTGAAATAAAATCCCACTTTTGTGCAAGCGTTTTTCTTAAATTATTTAAAGCTTCAATTTCATAGTCCTCCAGTCCATGTTTTTGTTTGTTCCTCATTGTACGTTTGGCTAAGTAAATTGCATAGTCCACACTATCTAAACACGGAACTTGTGAAGGCCAATAATAAGGTGTCTAGATGGAAATGACAATTAAAAAAGTCCAGAATTAAATAATTGTTGGGTTCAATTTCAATCTGACAAGTAGTAGCAGCAAGTCAGACGAGCTATAATTAAATTCTTGCTTGCCTGGAATCGATACAGGGAAGAATCATCCTTGACGGATAAACTACGATTGTCCCCAACAGGGAAAAAATAACCGTGCTGGCAAAGTAAATTGGCCAAATGAATTGCTTCACCTGAAATGAGAATAAGATCAGGAAATTGTAGCTTGTGCCATATGCCATGCTCTGTTATGCTCATCCAAAGTAAAGAAAAGATTTTATAGAGATTGGATTTCCGGGAAGTGGTCAATTTTGCAAGAAGGTGTGATTGGATTAAGATTGTGTGAATCAGAAAATTTTCTAGAGTGCAAGTGGCAAGTCCAATGCGCAATTTACCAGAATCCTCAATGCTAAGTCTTTCCATGAGCCATTCTATTATATCATATCCGGCAAATGCCGCTGGAATGGAAGTCAGGAACAATTTTTGACTCCTCACTGGAACTCCATGCTCTGGATCCTGCATTTCCTTTATTAGCGTCTCCATCTAAAAATACAAAAAGATTCTCATTTTGATTTGTAGAGATCACTGGATTTGTGTTCCTTCCACATATACGGGGAGAAATCTAACGAGTTTGAAAATTTCTCCAAAGGTTTCCGAAAATTTATGAGACACACATACTTAAGATATGATGCTGTTGTGAAAGACACATTTGCCAACAACACTCCATACTAGCAACAGCCACTTATTTTATGAACTATAGACATAGTGTAATTTCTTTATGAATTACTTTAAAAACAAGTGACTTTGTTGAGCTTATCGCTCCTCACTGATTGGAAATATTATTCCTGCCATTTAGCATAGCAAATATTCTTGTTTGTCACTTAACTTTCTGAAAATCAGTTAACTGAACCAACTTATCGAAGATTAGACTGTTCGACCGATTTAAAGACCCACAACCAACATTAGTGTAGAAATCATTGTCAATTTTCTGTTTTTGACACGAAAAGCTAAATCTTTATGGGAAATTTTGCATCTGAATTAAAATTTTCAACATCACAAACTCGGAATAATAATGAAACACGGTCGAAATTTTAAGATTACCTTTTAATCCAATGAACAACATTAATTACACTACACTTAAAGTTGTATCTCATATACAGCTATTAGATGATAAGGTATAAAAGGTTAAATAAAATAAAATTCGGATGACATACCTTCTGGAAAGCGGAAGGCCTCTTGTAAACCACTTCTTGATGAAGGGGATCCGGTGAACTTGCATTGTGCGACATGACTGCAACAATTGGGATTGGGAATCGTGACGTGATTGCGATAGAAAATCAACAAAGCATGTGACGACAAATTTTACATTGCCGAACACTTCACATCACTATAAACTTTAACATTTTGGATAATTACGTTGCGTGAGATTTAAACATGCGAATGCGAACATTTTAATTTTATTTCAACGCTGGTGAAATCCTTCTGTGCCCGTGCCCCAATTCCTCGGGCATAATTCTCCTCTTGCAAATTTTCTTTCCTTTCCTTCGTTTTCACCTCCCAAACTTTCCAGCCAGCAGGAAAGTCAGAGTAGGAGTGGGTTTATTCAATAGAAAACCACCAGAGTAAACAAACACCGAAGTAATTTTTTATTTATAACATTCCGCGAGGAAATGCCCGGAGAAGAAGAATTTTTAATGTAACAACTCTTGCCCTCCTAAACTCTAATCGTCTCCATGCATGGCCCTTATAGTCGCAACTGACTTGTAGTAGTACTTCCTGAGCCATTTCGTTCATGTCATGTCTATCTCTGTGTCAAGGCATGGACTGATGTATTGATCTGAGAACTAGGAACTAGGAATATTAGTTCTCAACCACCCATGGCATAGTATGGCCAGGCCAGGGTTCGGTCTTTTGTCGGATTCGGGTTGTTCGGGTAAAATCATCATCATTCTATACTCACCACTACCACACATTTCAGTGGGAATCTAGTTTAGCTTAGCAAAGCAAAATCAACCAGGAGGTTCCATTCCAGTCCAGAAACTATCATCTCACAGTCAGTCAAGAAGACAGGCAGGACAAGGGAACTTTTTCGCCTTGACTCAGACAATTCTCCGGAATAGATACTTGAGCCTATTACGTATTATGCTCATGGTAGAAAGGATGGCAATGGCAGAATGATTTACGCTAGCCAATCTTCGGGGACTTTCGACTTTTTCCACAAAAATATGGAAAGAAACGTCGGAGAAAGAAAGTGCGGGTGGCTGACTGGTAGAGATTGAGTCTCTTGCGAAATAATTAAATGGATTTTTAAAATTTGCATGTGCATGACATTTATGATGAAGGGTGATGACAGAAAGAGAGGCAGGCGGGTAGAATAGGCTCCCGCCGCTGGCTGAGGCTGCTGCCAAGTTGACTTGTTTTCAGTGCGCAGTAAATATAAAATTCCCATCACAGAGGATCCGGGCGCCAGGCAGTCACTAAAGTCAAATCTTTATGATGCGTGAGGAAATAAAATTCGCCTGAGGAGGAGAAGAGGCAAGCTGAAAATAGGTCAACTCAGCAGTAGGAATATCGCAAGATGACATTCTTTCTCTGCACTTTTCCTGCAGAAATTTTGCTGGCGTAATAACCAATGTTAGCTGACTGAGCTGAATCTATTAAGAAATTCCCTAAGCTTTAATTAACGATTCTATTCGATTCATTATTAAAGTGTCGATTGTGTAATAGTTTAAATGAATTAAATTAGATTTTTTTTACAAAGATACTGAATTCTCAAAGAATATCAGGGAAATTGTTTGACATTTGAGGAAAGTTTTTATGATCAATTTGCTTCTGAACCATTCTGTTGTGGAAGAAATTGATTGGCGAAAATTATCAACCGTGAAATATGGGTACAAACAGGAATTAGTGCAATAATGAAACTTTTAGTATTTTTCTCATTGATCTATTAAATAAAAGCTGCTAGGGATTCATAATCATATTGAAACCATGCTTTATCCATTATCACAGCATAGCTTACCGTTCTATATTTGCGAAAGTAGTCATGGTATGCAAGATTAAAACTTAGTTGAGAATTGGTTTTGGGCGATCAATGGTGTCTTATTATGGTATAAAAATTTAATCCTGTTCAGCGCAAGAAAAATAGAAATATTTCAGACACTGCTTAATTTTCCTGACTTGTCAAAAGCCCAACTGTATTTTAGTTGCACATGCACACTTGTACATTTATTGCTGAAAACGAGTTTGGCTTAACATTTTTAAAACAATTTATTAACATTGCCATATTGTAGTTTACTTTTTTGTAGATACACAGAAGTATCATATAATTTCTGCAATAATAAATTACATTGTTGCGAATTGTGACATGATATGATCTCATTTAGTGCATAAAATGTTCGTCACGTTCGCTATCGCTATGCTATGCAACGAAAATGCTTCGCTGCATGTTAGGCGACATGTCTATGAATTAAATTTTGATGAATGAATTTTTTGATTTTTTAAAAAAAAAGTCTAGGTTTTTAAGCTTTGAATACCAAGGTGTAAGTGTAAGATCGGATTTTGTGAAGTAACTAGAATTTATTTCCGAACCAGAGTCAGTTTTATAATTTTTCTCAATGGATTGGGGTTCCCGCAGGCGGACGTTGAGCACGGGCCACCACGGGCTGCTTGTGTTATTTTTTTTGTGACGCAAGAACAGAACGACGCGTTGGTCTGAGTCCCCTGCTTCAACCGCCTTCCTTCAAATCACGACGTACTTTGCCGACTTGGACCTTTCTTCGTCATCAATTCTCTCCTGTTCCTCCTCAAAACGTCAACTCAAATTGTCCAGGAAAAATAGTGAGGGACAAGAATCCAAAGAATTGACATTGACTGAGTCAGAAGGGTCAAAATGGCAACCAAAATGGAACTCAGTCTTGAAGACATTATTTCACAAACTAAACCGCGTCGTGGAGCAGGTAAAGTTCGATTAAAAATGTGTAAATTCAGTTAATACTATTTTAGTTAGTATTTTGGGATAAGTATCACAATGGGTCGGTTTTTTGTTGCCTTTAAGTGTGTAGCCGAGTTGAAATGGTGACAATTCTAAGAGTCTTAACCATATGACGTAACGTCGTAAGCTTATGGTTGAAGATAAACCTGACTCACATTTTTAAATTTGATTTTAGGACGTGGCCGAGGGGCTGGAAGAGGTCGTGCCACTGGAAGGGGTAGAAGTACTGGAGGCAGAGGTATGACCCGCACTGGGGGATTTGGCAGTGGTGGGACCAGACGCGGTGGAGGTGGAGGACTAGGCCGACAAGGCGGCGGAACTTTCAGACGGGTAATTTTAGATAATACATACTGATTAAAAAGAATTGTGCGGAAAGGGATTGAATTAAGAGGAGATGGTCAGTAATACGAGAGCTTACCTGAGATAAAAAGGCACGCCGCGCACAGACCTGACCTTGAGAGTCATTTCTTCTTTCGTCGGCACAATCTCTCTACCAATTGAGTGAGACAATTCTCCAGAACAAGAACTTTTTGGATTCAGAGTGGAAATGCTGATGGTGTATGGGCTCACGACAAATTCCAGGAAACAACCTTGGGTGGAGCTAGGAAATCTGGGCTGAGGACTGCTGCTCCCGCTGGTGCAGCTGGTGGAGCCAAAATCACGATCAGCAATTTAGATTTTGGAGTCTCTGATGCTGATATTATGGTGAGGAATTGTTTTTAATAACATTTTGTTTTAGTTCAACAATACTTTCATGAATTATGAATATTAAACATTGTCGATTACATTTTCTTCCATAATTCATACCAATTTGCATGATTTTCTTGACATTGTAATGTTTAGTTGGTTTAGTAGAACCTTAGTGTGAATTAGTCAGTTCAGTTGTTAATAATTGTTACTGAATGTTTTTAGGAATTATTCGGTGAACTTGGAAATATCCGTTATGCCTCTGTGCATTACGATCGTACTGGACGATCAATGGGAAAGGCTGACGTTGTATTTGAGAGACGCTCCGAAGCCCAACAAGCCATTCAACAGTACAATGGAGTTCCCCTTGACGGTAAATTTAATTTTGAATTTAAATAGTTAAATTATGAAAATTCTTGGATCAATTCTTAAAGTTTTTATGGCTTTTAAACGAAGGTCGCCCAATGCTGATCACTTGGGCCTCAGCTGTCGCGACTTCCCCAGCAACAACACCAAGATCATTGGGTCGCGTTCAAAGTGGACGAATTAACAGAACAAGTGGAGGCGGTGGTGGCAGTGGCGGTCGTGGGACATTTAGAGGAGGACGAGGTGGTGGTGGACGAGGTGGTGGAGGTGGACGTGGACGAGGGCGTGGAGGACGCAACAATCCAAAACCACCAACCGCTGCTGAACTTGATGCCGAGTTGGACGAGTATGTCAGTCAGAATGCAAAATAATTCAATGCTCCTTGCTACTTACAACAATTGATTTGATTCGAGTGATCCGAAAAGGATTTTTTTCAAAACTATTATTATATAAACTATGTTAATTATCTCAATCCGTCATGGATGGAATGGAGATTAGAGTTAANCAAAACTATTATTATATAAACTATGTTAATTATCTCAATCCGTCATGGATGGAATGGAGATTAGAGTTAAGATCCTTCAGTCGATGTGGTTTAAGCATAACAACCATTTTTTTTTTCATTTTGAATTCGTAGTTAGCTACTCCCAACTAATATTAAAATGAATATTGAAACTTACACAGTATCTTAATCTTTTTGTATTGTTATGATACAATTATTACATGATATGGTATCAGATTGTAACTTGACTGGAGTGAATTTATCTTCGTTCGACTCTCATTTCTGAGCTGAATAATTTGTACACTTATAATTAATATTAAAATTAAATTAGAATATATCAAGTTATCCCAAAGATTTTGGATTGTCTTGACTCGAAATTATTTCTTCATGAAGGCAGTCGCCTGATTCCCGTGGCTACATCGTCAAATGCAAACAAACGATTTTTAGAGCATTTTGAAGCACTTGAATAAATTCTAGAATTTACAATTTAGCTAATTTCTGCATTTAGGTTAGGATTGTACTAGAGGACAAATTCAAAATTTCACTTTGATAAACGGAAGGCTAATTAGATCGGTTGCAATGGCTGGAACTGGAGGTTTGCCACCCCATCATCGCGGGTTTGAAGATGAATCACCTAATGGAAATTCTCCCCCTGGAGAAAGAGAAATGCTTCATATTACTACAAGCTCCACAGATGCACTTTTCCCTGCTCAGCCGACTTTAGGACGAGTTCATTTTTTGAGTGCAAAGAATTCGGTGGAATTACATAAAAATACAATTGTTAGAAAAAATTCTCTTCCAGCATCTTTTCGTCGTGAAGACTATGATCGATTGTTGATCCGTCAGCCAGGAAGTGGCCCAAGTACTTTGTTTGCCCCAAAGGGATCAGCACTGACATCTCAAATCTCAAAGAAAACAAGACAGGCTCCGAAAAGTGTAAGACTGACTAAAATGAAATTTTTGTTCAAAATTTAGATTTGCCCAATGTTTCAGGTTGCCTGGGCAGATATGGGTGGTCAAGCTCTTGTTAGACAATCTTCTGAACCCGAAACAGTTCGACAGAGTGAAAACATGCAACAAGACACAACAGTTCAAGGATCACGATCTGTAGAACAGATGGAAGTGGATAGCGACTTGGTCACTGATTTCACTAACATTGGGGGTCCTGAGACTCAAGAAAATAAAATTGACGTTTCAATGGATCCAGTCAACGAACTTGAGAAAACTTTGAACTCATTTTCAATGGAAGATTCGACCAAAGAACAAGGCACAACTGATGAACCCATGATCCCGATTGGAAATCAACAACTCCAAGCCAAGATGCTTCCAAAAAGTTTGATTGACATGAACAACTACGGTTCATTTGGATCTGAAGAGTTCATCAATACTGCGACTGTGGGATATGTCATCAATTCTGATGATGGACTTGTAAATCCTATGGATATTCCAAGGACAATTGGTTCCCATGAATCTTTGGATTACTACCAGGGGGAAATGACTCCGTCCAATGATCATCATCAATTTGAAACATGTCCAGATATGAGAACTCCGCCAGATCAAAATTTGATTGAAAAAAAAGATTGTCTTCCACCAAAGGCCCCTGTGACTGCAGCCACTGATCGAGATCTTAACAATTATGCGGATGATGGTGGGTCATTTGGACTATTATTTGCTTTCTAGAAAAATCGGACATTAGTGTTATATTCGATTTGATTGGGTGTAGTTAATCTCGTAGTAACTCCCTCCGTCCTGACTTGATCCAAACAAATAAACATTGATTTCAAAATTAATGAACACAAACTGGAATCATGATTTTTTTATCACCAGTTGAACGAACTGCAAGTGACAGCGAAGAAAAGGAAACTTTTGGTTTTTAATAACTTGTCTCCAATAAAGTCAATTAAAAATGAGTAGTTCCGACCTCCATCGTCAAATGTTAGGGTTGAGAATCGGAATCGTTAAAATGTGGCCTCGAGCTGAACGATTCTTACCATCAATGACTGGTTGTGGGGATGGTGGTGAGAAATATCGTTCAGCTATCCCCCATTGTTCCCGACCTTTGACCTATAAGGAGTTTTTGAATAATTTCCATGGAATAAAGATCACTCCCTCGGAGGATGATGACGGTATTAAAATTAGGGTTAAATATATCTGATCATTACGAGTGTTAGTAGTAGTAGTATGATTGTTTTTCAATGTATTTTTATAACATTTGACTTGAATCTCAAATTTGTACAGATGATGAATTCGTCATGCCGGAGAAACCGCAGTTTGTGATGCCAAGTGCTAGTGATTTGGCGGCTATGACCCCTGACCCTGCTTACTGTGAAAAACATTACCCTCCAGAATATCATCCACAGATTAGTAAGGTGTACAAGAAAGATTGCCGAACTTGGCTGTGGAAATCTGCTGTTCACCGTTCAGCCCGTTTAGCTGAGCAAGAACGGGAGAAGAAACAACAGGAAGGGATGTTTTGAGGAGTTAAATTAAGAGAAAATCTCATCATACTAAATATACTAAACTAAATATCTCTTAGTCCCTCTATGTAAATTGATCAATTTGATCAGATTAAGCTAATTATAGCATTTAAAATGTGTAAAATTGAACTAAACTCAACTGCTGAAAAAGCTGAAAAATAAATTATGGACAACTGAAAATACGAACAGAATGTACAAATTTATCAGGGATGATTGAGTTTAAGAAAAGTTAAAAGGGGTAGTTGAAATTAAAACATTGTTGTGCTACAGCACTTCGAAGAATGGTACCTGTTATAAAATAAGGCTTTCTAACCCAATAAACTAAAACGAAGAATTGACTTAAAAGCACCAAGATGACAAATGACACATTGATTCCCAAACCTGTTAGTGGCATAGACCTTGACCTTACTTTAATCTTACCATTATTCAAACTAAGTCAGAGCATTCAGTTTGGAAATCTTTTCACACTAAAATGAGCGAGGAATTTGAGAAAAGAGCCAGGGCCTGGATTGCCTGAGATGAGATCTAGGATTTCTTGAAATTCATTCACATCTCATACTAGACTTGAAACACAAGTCAAGTCACAATACATGGAATTGCTCAGAATTACATTACTAGGAAAAGACAAGTTCACTGTGAGCGTGAAGTAGTAAATTATTTAAGAGTGTAAGGCTAAGGACAAGTAGTTTGGGTTTAAAGTAAATACACTTAAACAAGAATGTTCTATAGGAGGAGCAGGGATTGAATATTGTCCATTTTTCCGTGTCCTTTGATCTAAATCATTACATATTTTTAAAAACTGTAAGAAAAACAAAACCACAACAAAATAAATGAAGGCTGAAAATGCAGGTTACTACATAATTTTGCAAATTGTTATTGGAATGCAATGTAGAGCGGAATGGCAAAAAAAATTAAACCATGCTTATCCTTCTGTTTATAATAAAAATAGCACTTTTAGCAATTACTAACCATTTTCAATAGAATTAAAATTCGGGGCTACTGAAGGAATTAATGGGAAACTTTTAATGTCAGACTTAGTTTTTGGGATTTGATAATGTTGCAGGAGTTATAAGCAGTTATGACTAGACAGGAACAGGAAGCTCATACTACGTGATCTTAACCCAAATAATCAAGAATCTATCATTTTACAGCCACGTAATATGACTCATATAAAAACTTGCTAATGCTGACATGGGTTATGGACGAGATACGCGAAAAATTATTTTCACTGTAAACTGTAAAGCTAAAAGCCCAAGCCTTCCTTATGTGCAGCACCGACCACCGACCATGTACATAAAACACCTACGCGTTTGAGTTTAAACCTGTATGCGCTGAGGTATAATGTAAACAAATTGCTGCTAAAATCCTTATACCTTTACCATGTAGTTTTAACATTAGTGAATTTGTACTGAACTGCATGCAACACAAGGAGTCAGCCAGCGTGGATACAAACTTTTTTTGCGACGGTTCATGTCATGCAAAAATATCACAAGTTTTGCTGGGTTTGGGTTCAGCTTTACCTTTTGCGTCCTTCCCTTGAATTAAATTGCGCTTACATTGCATTGACGTAACGTGGACTGATCTGGTCAGGTGTGGGATTCTAATTAAAAATTGTTTAATCTTTTAATTAAAGGTGGATTCATCCGAATTTCTATCCTGAGTTCATTTCTTCAGCAGAGATTAACGTAGTAAGATTAAGGGCAACAACCCCTTTCTCCTGACCTGGGGAATTAGTACAAAAATTAACAAGGGATACATATCAAAATTACAACACTATTAGTATTAAGGAGTCTGAATCTGAATCTCGGAAGTGGACATTTATTAGTACTCAAAGTCGAAATTGAATGAAGAGTGCAATCTCAAACGTCTAAGAGTTAAGAAAAGGTAAAAGCAATTCTTATATAATTCTCCATGAGCAGAACTACATGAAATTAATATTTTGAACTCATATTTTTGAAGGTTTTAGGACCAGAAGAACGGATTTAGTTCGGCGAATGGTCTCTGCTTTTGTTCGAAAGAGGAAAAAAATCGTACAAATGAGCTTTCTATTGTAAGTATGAATTTGTTTTTTGTTTTGTTTATCGGCTCGCGTTGAAATAAGATACCAGTCTTATGAATCATCCCACACTAGACAGTAAAATCAGACAAAACAATGTAGCAATCAAAGTCCAACACCACTACTACGACTGAGGAAGTGTATATGTTTTATTATTGTAACCGATCGCCGATCACGCAGTAGAAAAGTGTCTCAGTCAAGGGTTTTATAGCGGTAATGAATGTCTAGGACATTAAATTACAAGACAAAACGGAAAACTTTCACTCCTTCCTTGGGAGGAATCGTACCCCTACTACATAGCTTGACCTATCATCAGAATTGGTTTGAGTTCCTAAGGAGCTAGTCCTAGTAGTATATCTTTTATTTGTCTTGTCAAATCGTTTCATTCTTGCGTCAACTGTTACTGTAGTCCGACGAGCTTTCTGGAGTGAAGCCAGAAATGTTTTGGTAGGTTAGATTAGACTCGCAAAAACGTGTAGTGTAGTATAATGTCTCTTTCGTATTTTATATCAGCGGAATTTCGAGATTGGTTGTTTTCATTGTAAGTTGAATATCTTGTGTTATGTCAATTTTGTGTTTGAATTGAATTGTTCAACAGTGGGAACCGCTCGGCTAAAACCTTCAAACCGAAGAAACATATCCCAGAGGGGACACATCAGTATGACTTGATGAAACATGCTGCAGCAACTTTGGGCTCAGGAAATCTTCGTTTGGCTGTGATGCTTCCTGATGGAGAAGACCCTAACGAATGGGTTGCTGTCAATAGTAAGAATTTCTATAAACGTTGTCGACAATTAACTGAGTTCTAAATCTCATAAAGCTGTAACTTGTTCTTTTTTTGATAGCTGTTGATTTTTTCAATCAAATAAACATGCTTTATGGGACAATCACTGAATTCTGTACTGAGGAATCATGTCCAGTTATGTGAGTTTGATTAGATTAGCTTTCAGAAAAAGTTTCTGGACCTAATTATTCTAATTTTTTAAAAACAGGGCAGCTGGTCCGAAATATGAATACCATTGGGCTGATGGCCACGTTGTTAAAAAGCCGATAAAATGCTCAGCCCCCAAATACATAGACTACCTCATGACCTGGGTTCAAGATCAGTTGGATGATGAAGCTTTGTTTCCGTCTAAAATTGGTAAGTGTCTGAATGCATAAATATCAGCAGCAATGGGGTGGTCGATAATTCACGTTTTGACCTTCCGTAGGTGTACCTTTCCCCAAAAACTTTTTAAACATTGCCAAGACTATTTTGAAACGCTTGTTCCGAGTCTATGCTCACATTTACCATCAACATTTTGCTGAAGTTGTTCAACTTGGAGAAGAAGCTCATCTCAACACTTCCTTCAAGCATTTCATTTTCTTTGTCCAAGAATTTAATTTGATTGAACGTAAGGAACTTGCTCCACTCCAAGAATTGATTGAGAAACTTACGTCTGTCAATACAAAACAGGAATCCTCATCTCCTTTACAACAACGATAAAAATACCTTGACTTAACCTAATTTAAAAATCTTATGCAATAACGTACGACACGTCCACGTCCAGCTTAATAGCACGCGCACGGCATGACTGCAATGCAAACGCAAACCAATAGGTACTTATCGCCGTGAATCGTGAATGACTTTTCATCGTAATTACATTTTGTACAAGAGGATTTAATTAATGCTACGCGCACGCTAATAATCATAAAATTTGTCAATTTGTCCACTAACCAGTGGAAAGGCAGCAAATAAGAAACTACACCAAAGGATAAAATCTTAATTAAGTTATTCCGAATTACTTTTTCAATACCACAATTCCAACCCTTTAGCTTAAGAAGGGTTAAATATGAAAACTTTTGAAATTATGATGAACTAAAAGACTCCTGGATGTGCCTTATAAAGTCATCTAATGAGCTAAAAAAATTCTTTGCCTACAAACTAACCTATTCACGTGTGTGTTGAAATTGACTTGAAATAATTCCAAATTTGTTGTACAGCCTTCGAAAAACTCCTTGCTCTGTTTAGTTTAATTTAAATTTTGCAGGCTACGCTAATTAGGATTAGACTGATAGTCGAATAATGGATACGAAAATGACTCTGCATTTGATTTGACAGAAGTGAAACTGTGTTTGGATTTTTATTCCTGTCAATATGTGCAATATTATTGAACAAGGACATCATCGTACATTAAATGTGAAAGAAAACAATGCAATAAAGGAATTACGTCTAAAATTGATAAAAACTTCATTTTTCGTCTCGTGCTCGCTCAATTTAATCAGATGGTTTGAGTTGAACTGCTCCCATGCGTGTCGGATCTTGCGAAGGATAGTAAACTGGAATGGGGCGCTCTGTTCCTGGAATAGGAGGCTCAATTGCGCTACTACTTCCAGCGCTAGCGCTGGCACTGCTAGAGCTTCCAGCAGCTGCTGATGGAGGAGGACGCTGTGGTGGTGCATTTGAGAATGGCGAATAGGCTCCAGGGACTGGACCAACTGGTAGCGGTGGAGGTGGCATGTAAAATGGGATCGGTGGAGCAAGTCCACCTGACATTGGAAGGTTAAAATAATTTGCTCCACCACCTGGAGCTCCAGGTGGTGGTGGTAGGGCTCCAGGAAGTCCTGGGACTGGTGGTAATGGAGCAGATCCTTCCTGTAATATAAAAATTTAGAATGACAACCTGCTTTTTACTTTCTCATAAATTGTTTTTTGTTCGAATCATTTGCCGGCGTTACGTGTAAAATAAAACTGCAAATAACACTTACAGCTGCCGAAACTTGTTTTGCTTGTGATTTTCCCCAACGTACGGTCAGACGTCTACCGAGAAGGATCAGCTGCAAGTTACAAAGTCAAATAATTTAAATTATTTCGCAGTTGCTACAAATTTTGGATAGAAAGGTTGACGATTGAAAATATACCTTATTAAAACTCTTCTCAGCCGCAACTTCAGCAGCAGCCCGACTTGTAAACTGCACAAATCCACACTGTTGTTTTTGAACCAGAGTGATGCTTCGGATTTCTCCAAACTGATAAAAGTAGTCCCTTATATCCTTCTCCGTCATAAATTCCCCCAAATTTCCAATGTAGAGAGTTGTTATGCTCTTATCCTCTGGTGTAGCGAGAACTGGCATAGCAGAGGCTCTTCGAAGAAGTTTATCAGCCACAGGATCATTTGTGCCGTAGTAGCGATCCCTTATGTTCTGATCTGACAATGGATCATCTGGATCCGTGGGTTTTTCATGCCTATAAGGACACTCTTCTCCACGTTTGCATTCTCCTTTGACCCAAAACGAACAAACGTGAGGGCGATTTCGTTTGTAGTACGGTGTTGTACGAGCTAACTTCATGAGGAGGTCCGAAGGTGCTTGTGCTTTTCCAACTTCACCCAAAGCTTCAGATCCGTCTGATCCTACTGCTTGAGCCTCCAAATTCTGGACGTAATACTCCTTATTGACCTCATTTCTGGGTAAGTTATCCTTCACTTTGAGTGCAGAGTCTCTGACTTGAATGGGAAGTCCATACTCCAAATCCAAGAGGCAAGTTTGACAAACATTCTTTAATTTTGCACAAGTTTGACAAACTTCAGTTTTCTTGAAACGCATCCTTGCCCCAGGGCACCAGCGGAAGACAGTAAAGGGCCGAATACAAATCTTGCATTCTGCACCGTATTTTTCTTTTGCCTAAAGCAAAGAAACAAATCAATCATGTAATGTAATATCCGAGTTTCCGGAAACCCTAAAGGGCAAATCTCTAAACTAAACCTTGAAATCTTAATAAAAATTGAAAATACACTTACCATACGTACGTACGGGTTATCTCCCAAACAAGTTTCACAAAGGATTGGAAAGTCCTGAAAACAACAGTCATATTGATGAGTTATTATTCCAAATTCTTAGTTACATCCAAAACGTAGTTAAAATTCTTATTCTACTGGATAAGATACACAATTTTTGTGTAGTACGTTTTTTGCCAAAGATCATGATTCATCGTAATCTTGCAACGAAGAATAGGGATAAACTGTATACAAAACTTACCGAATCTTCCCAATTTTGTCGATTGTAAGTGTTGGTGGTCTTGGACATTGCCATCTTGACTCTGTTTTAGTTAAATCAGTTCCTCTTCTGGGGAAAATTGAGTCGAAAGTAGAATTTCTTGACTTTTCTCTAAAATCGTCAAGTAGGAAAAGGGACTCTCAAGTACAGCAAGGCTTTTACATTGGGAATCGAATTTTGGCGCTCAATGCATTAGGTTGGGATAAAATGGGGAAACATGAGACAACTATATTTTTCTAAATCCAGATGAGATGGAGAACGGATCCAATTTTCGTTTCTTTATCCAATAAAAATTAATTGAAATAAAAACAGATGTTCCGTTTAACCTTGTTTTATTAAAAAATAGTGCGGAAAACAAAACTAAACTTAGAATTAAGGCAAAATAATGGTAAATAGTCACGAACGAGTGTAGTAGTACTATTAGTGAAGACCTTATTACCTAAAAATATAATTCGTTCCAATCGCAATCCAATGAATTCTTAAAATTAAACTGGTTAAGCTTAAAATACGTGTATGAGGATGGATAGTTAGTTAATTTATTGCGAATCAAGTGAAACCAAAAAATGACTCAACTCGGATGAGAATGAGTTTGAAAAACGGACTTGATAAATTAATAAAGTCTCACATCACTTATACACAAAGAAACTGAATCATAGTTTAGCATAGCACCATGTCACGTTGTTCTTACACTACTCAATTTGTAGATAAACGAATAATTCTCATAAATCGTAAGGAAGGTATAAGAAATCCCAATGAAATAATTTAGGTAAATTCGAGAATTAAGCCAGGCATTCTCAGATCCACACACAAGACACAAATTTCTTTCACTCTTATTGTGACTTAAGATTATAATTTCTTTAAACTAGTTAATTTGTTAACAATAGAATTTGTGATCTGATATTTTTTTATAATTTATCCCTCTTTTAGTATATCCATCGGCGCTTACCGTTGATTTCGGTGCGTTGCATACGGTTTATTATTGCTTGCCTCCGACCGCAGAGTGACCAGGATGAGTGCAACTCAGCGCATAACACTTTAAACCTTAACATATTTTCAAGCTTATGTAAACATTTCGAACTAAACTCTTAATCTAATTAATTCATTTAATTACAGGTGACTAATCTAAACGGGTAGATAAAGGACGTCGGTAGTTATTAGTAAGGGAGAATAATACACTGTACAGATAATAGGGGCGGAGCAAGCTATAATTTGATCACAGAAATATCTACGATTTATACTAACAAGAGTGTGTATGTTTTAATAATAATTTTTCCAGTATTTAATGGCATTCCGAGCGTCATGGAATTTAACAGAGTTCATCAGCACTCAGCGTCTTTTTGATGCGTAGAAGGAGAGTCGTGAACCATGGGTCTAGACGACTGATCGAGTCATACTCTTTGACTGCTTCTGTAAATGCATCAACTTCCTGCTGTTCGACTGCATCCGACAAAGTCTGAAATAGTTATACAAAATTAGAAATTACAAGAACTTTTAATCGACGGTGCCCATGAATTTGTTCGTTGTGCCGTTTACCTTTAGTAACTTGAACTCTCGAGAATCTTGGAATGCTGGGTACATTTCGGCATATCTCTCTAATGCCTGTTGTGCGTTCAACACGTCCACACAAAGATGACAGAGACCAGCCCGGAAAAAGTAATCTCGTGCGCTGTACTTCAACAAGCTGCTTTCAAGGGATGAAGCTGCAACCTGCAAAAAACATAGGATTATGATTATCTTATTATTTACGAAAGTCGGCTAAAGCACATTGCAGCATAAGCTGAGTCACAGGCCAAGGAGTAGCTGAACTATTCGCTCTCTACTAATAAATTAGGATTTTCTAAAATGCTGACTCAACCCCTTACCTCTTCATAGACTTTTATGGCTTTGACATAATTCTCCAACTGGGCAGCGTGTTGAGCCACTTTAAGGAGAACTTTATTCGCCGAAGCATTTGATTCCTCTCCTTTGAAATAATCTGCAGCTTGTTCGTAATGATGAATTGCCTTCTCCAAATCAGTATTATTAGCCTCTAGAGTCTCAGCAATCGTTTGATGATGTTTGGCTGCAATTTGGAATCTGCCCATTTCCAAATACTGCTCAATCGCTCGTTCCAAACAAACCACGGCCTCTACAAGGTTATACAAAAAATCAAGTGTCAAAATTGCTTGTTTGCCATTTTAATATTACTGAAGTTTCCTAGTACCATTGACATCGTCCTTCTTGTAACAGTTGGCTGCGTCTACAAAATTAGTAGCACCATCATGACGACTCCCAGCTTTCAAATGGAGTTCTCCTGCTTTCACAAATGCTTCTCCAGCATTTCCCCACTTCTTACACATCTTGAAAGTATTGGCTGCTCTCTGATATAATTCAATCGCATCATCTGCTCGAGAAGATCCTCCACTGCAAAAATTCAACAATTTATAAATACG